>JAULKM010047733.1:0-12876 GCA_032355605.1 Rubia tinctorum
TCGATGTTGAACGTTGAACACCAGGTTGCCCGTGTCCGCCGCGCTGCCAGAGAGGAGCAATGCGGTGAGGAACCCAAACAGCACAATTCTCTCCATGTCCTTAATGTTCACGTACCATCGATATGATGCACCTTTTGTTGCGCTAAAATTTAAGGTTGGGCGTCTGAGGATGTAATGAGACGAGAATGTGACTTTGCCAAGTGGGCGGATATGGCTTATGAGAGGGTGGTTTTTGAGGTCTCTGTTTCTGTTTGCATGGAAAGGTGAACGGATGGGTAAAGTTCATTATTTCATTTGACAGGAAATTGGTAGAAGTTTTGATTTGAAGGTATATATTTGTCTCTATTTCTGGCAATCCTTTCCAACGAAAAACCAGTAAACAAAGGGAAACCATAAAAAGTGGAAGTTGTTACTGGTTTGCAGGGAGCTGTTGTTAGGGGGTTTCAATTGGGATTTTCGTTCTTTTATTTGAATATTTTTATATTTATCCTGGTATTATTATTAAGACAAAGTTTTGCAAAAACCCGCATTTTTATAAGCATATGGAAAAACATGGTTGAACTAGAATTAAAAATGTCACAGAGTTTTGTTTTAGATTGATTAACTGTTAGACGAAGTCATTTTATAATTGAACTAATGAGGCGATTTAATGTTTGTTTAAATTTATTGCAACGATATTCTTATACTTTGAAAAACTTTTAAAATATATCGCAATGTATTTATAATTTGATTCTAAAAGTTAGTGAAACGAATTCTATAGTTGTACACCAATCTTGTAAGAAACCAAGTAAAGACTAATACGTGATCTCTAAAAGTAACTTTGTAGTTGTACACCAATCTTGTAAGAAACATATGCATCAAGGCATGCATATTCAATTTGTTTCTGGGAGAGATAACGCAACCCCCAATTGCTCAACGTAATCCTTTTCTCCTTCTCCATCTCAATCCCCGCCACCTCACGCGCAAGAGTCTTGAGCCCCGGAGTCTGCCGCCACTTACCAGGCCACTTCATCTTCGCCACAGCCGCAAGATCCTTAGAAAGAGTGCAATGCAGATCGTACTCATCGCGAAGCATCGCCAAGTCTCCGGCGATTCCAACTCCGACGAAGGTGAAGTTGGGATCCTCGAGAAAATCTCGCAGGGAGAGCGGCACGTAATCCTTCCAACAAATCTGGAAAATCAGACAGTTGTCGTCCACACAGAGTTGCAGCAATGCTAACCTATAATATTGACCATTGTTAACGTTGTCATCCTTGGGGCACCTGATCCACTCGGTATCCAACCCGACCACCGTGTGTCTGTAACGATATAACCACCGAATGTCGCGAATCCACTGCTCTACAACGGCCGCGTTCTTGGTGACGGTCGTCTTCTTGATGCATGCATAAGCACCTGACATGGTTATGGATTGTGTGGGACTAAATGAACAGTAGAATTGTAGTTTATGATAATACAGACGAGGAGTATGTATATTGTTTTGTTGGGAATGATACGTTCCTTTTCCAAATCGGATTTGGATTCGTACTATTCTGTGATTCCTATTCACATTAGGGGGTATTGGACTAGTCAATGATTGATTCCTAATCGGAATCGGAGTTGGATTATTCGAGTATATTGTGTAGAATTCGGAAGTTGACCCAAGCAAATTAAGCAATGATGATTAAGTTGTTAAGTTGGCCTTTTTAAAGTTGATACATAATAATCAGTGTAACTTTTTAATTTAAACATTAAAATATTATACGCCATTTTAATAAGACGTGTTTGAAATGAAAATACAATAAATACTACATATAAAAGTACATAATGTAACTCTAAAAATACAGTTTATAAATTATAAGCACATTGTTTAAAGGCAAAGTTTTGGGGAAAACAGTCTATATCTTCATAGATTTCTGGAAAGACGAGGTTAAATTAGAATGATTAAAAAGTAAAAGATTTTAGTTGCAATATTAAAAATTTATCAATGCAAAGTACAATAGTTATAAATTTATGACTCGATTATTGCAACTTAAAATTTCTATCCTGATTTCTTCTAGCATTTTAAACCGTGTTCTTTTCATAACTTATGAAAAAACCCTCTTTCAAGAGACAAACTCTATAATGATGAATATAATATTAAAATTTATTATTACTTAACAAGCGGAGTACGTTGCGCGATATTATTGATTGAAATATTAGGATGTACATTTTGTGTGTCACATTTAAAATAAAAACAAAGATTATTTAAAAAATTAAAGTTTAGTCATCTAAGGAAAACTATATGAATTATGAAGTGAAATAATTAATTTAGTTAGAAATCGTTAAATATTGAATGAAATAAAAATGATTATTTTTATAATATTTCATACCAAAAAAATTTAAAATTTTAATTATTTATATGTTGAGATTCATTTTAAAATGTTATCATAATTTATGTGTATCTCATTGCAATAAATAAAAGTAAATATCAAATGACCTAATTAGTCTCACTAATTATAAAATGTCCTCATTTAACAGTTACTCTGTCTAAAATAAGACTTTGCCGTATATAATAAATAAATAATATGTATACATATTTCTATCAAAACTACTCTATCATTGTATAAAAGAATCCAAACATTTTGTTATTTCAGATTGTGTGTTTATTTGGATTTTTCATAATGATACATAGATATAGTTTGAGATATTTATGGTTTTAAATATATCCGTAGAAATTATATGTTTTAATAAGTTATGATTGATTATATATAGTAAAGAATTAAAATCACCATATTTTAATATTAGTATTTTAATTTTAGATAACTTGGGTTTAGATTAGTCAAATGACTTCAATATCTCTAGTTGACAGCAGCAAGCAAACAATTTTTATTATATGGTGATTGGAATAAATAATAATTAGGCATTTAGGATTTTTTTAAACATCTTTTTACATTTTTAGAAGTTGTTAAGAAGAACTTTAATGATTGAAAATGTAAATTGCTAAATTACAACATGTATATTACTACTTACGCCGTATGTATATACTCTTTTGAAATTTGGGTTATATACAAATATAACCTTATATAATTTAATAAGTGGACATATAATTTTGAAATGATTCGAAATACAAAACAATCGTTATTACTTTACATAGGTGCAAATATAACCCTAAATACTATATTTTGGCATTGACTGGCCATTTCCGGCCATTGACCGCCCGAAAATGACCAAAATGCCTATAAGCCTAATAAAAAATTTGAAAGACAAAAATATCCTTTACCCCGCCGTTTTTCTACCACCACCGCCACTGCTTCATCACATTTGTCGCCGCTTTGATTGGGCCACCACCAAGTCACCACCATCCGATCCCCGCCACCCAGCTCTGGCCACCAAGCCCCACCACCATCACACCTCCTCTGTTCAGCTCTACCTTGCCACCCCATCACCGGTCCACCACCACCACCACACCTCCTTTGTTCAGCCCCTCCTCGCAACCTAAGCCCACCATCACCTTCCCTCCTTCTCCGCCACCTAAACTCACCGCCAAAACCCATTGCTTCCCCCTCATCGAAATCAAAGCCCCGTCCCGAAACCTAAACCCGTCGTCTCCCCCTCGTCAAAACTCTATCCCCATTGATGTCGCTGCTTCAGCTCCTCCGCTCGCACCTCCCTCTTGCAACCACTCTGTCGCACCCAAACCCAAATCACCACAGCCCACCAAAACCCAAGTCGCTTCATCACCCACCCCATCACCACTAGCCACCCTGCACCCAATCCCTTCGCGCCGCCGCCTGCGACACCACTTTCGACCGGTGAAGGGATTCAACCCGATGAAGAAAAAAAGGAGGAAAGAATCGAAGAAAGGAAGCGAATGAGGAAGAAGAAAGGATCGACGGAGAGAAAAGAAAGACGAGAAGAGTAAAGAAAATTAGGGTTTAGGGGCATTATAAACATTTCATATTTTGTTATTTTTGTTTTTGAGAGGGGTAAAATTGTCATTTTAACAAAATCCGGCTTCAAACTGCCATAAATGGTAAATTTGCACATACACTAATTATATAGGGTTATATTTTCACTTTCAATTATTAAAATATTATATTTGCACTTATTTGAATTAGGTAGGGTTACATGTGCACTTTTCTCTTGAAACTTTTACGCTTTTAACCGTCACTTTAGGCTGAAATTACCAATACAAACATGCAAAATGAGAAAATACCAAAATAACCCTAATTTTCTGACAAAATATGCCGTTATAACCTTTTATCACTATTCTGGTGGTGACTTATCAATTTGGGTGTTGAGTGTTGACCGGAGTTGAAATGACAAAAATATCATTGCCCCTGTAAGTTGAAAATACTTCTTTCTCTTTCTCTTTCTCTTTTTTAATTTGTTTTTTTTTTAAAATTTAGGGGTAAAATAGTCACTTTCTTAAATTCTGGCAAAATCTCCCTTTGACAATTGAATTCAACACGCACAAGGTTAGATTGTCATGTACATCATAAAATTGTTCCTTGGTTGTATGCACACCAAGTTGTCGTCCCCATTTTTTCCCAGTGTGCAGCGTCCCGTTTCCTTCTATCTTAGTTCGATATCAATTCCAACCATCTCCGTCTTCTAGGTAGGTTCCTCTGTGTTAGGAACCTGCTCACGTCTCATGATTGACAATGCATCAGGGTTTAGGGTATTCGAGTTGTTTGCAATCACACCTGTTATATCCATGGGATAGTGAGACTTTATTACGTTTGTTCCGTAGACAATGATTCTCGTTTCATCATTTCTATGTTCCTTGTGCTGCATATGGCCCTTTTTTCAAAAAAAATAAACCGTCTCTAGGACGGGTTTAGAGGATTCTCATCTCTTTTCTATTAAACTCAATTTGCACAATGTGCGATTACAACATATGATGTGCGATAAACCCGTTACACTGAGACACTATATAATTTTACAATTCTAATCTACGCTATTAGTGGTTGAAAGAGAGTTACACATAAGCCATAATCAATATTACAATGATAAACGGAAAGCTTATGTGGCAATGAGAAAAGGGCCCCGAAAATAAGTAGTTGACACTGTGTTGTCATACTGTAGCCACAATACTATCGACCGAGACTACCATCAGAATCAAAACAGTGAAGTATCAAATAATATGCACGCTAAGTGTTTTGTCCACACTTCCGATTAAACATCTAAGGCAATCAAAACGAAGTAATTAAAGCTCCCCAACTATACATCTGGTCAATCTCCATTTAACTCGTAAAAACCATTTTCCTAAACTACGAGACTGAAACCAGTCGTTTGAATTGCCAAAAATATTGTATGCCAGTGTCTAAAAATCACTTATAATACGTAGAATTCACTCTAACTTGACTCTAAAAGTCTGTAAAAAACAAATAAATTGACTTAACAATACAATTGATCTAAGCACCCTAATGGACCAAAACCTACAAATCTGATTTAAATCCTCAGAAAAACAGTATCGCCGAAAGTCTGTTGTTTAAACGACTCTAATTTGGAATTTTCCTTTTGTCTCTTTGGATATCAAATTTGAAATCAATCAAATTCTACCGATTCAGGTTGTTGGCAAAACAAACATTGACAGAGAGAATTTTTATTTAATACCAAAATTCAAAAAACCCATATCATTTCTGGCTCTTTTTAAAAATAAAATAAAATAAAAAAATGAAAATGAAAACACACATTAATTAATAGCCTCCCACCTGAAAAAAGAAAAATCAAAGTAGAAAAATAAAAAAATGGAGAAGTACCCCTCATACCCTTCTATCTCCGAAAATATATTCGGCTCAATTTAACCCGAGTTGAGTCGTTCTGGCTGAGTTAACCCGTTGTTGACTCATCACTGAGATGAGTTGACTCGGTCCTGAGTCGAGACCGAGTTGGCCGTCACTGGATCTAAGTTGGCCGACTCAAATTCGAGTAGACTCGGAAACCCTAAGGATTAGACACTTTACCGCAGGATGTTGAGAGAACAACGGGGATATGGTAAACTCGCATCTGGAAAGTGGTCAGGATCAGCGTCGCCCGTGGACATGAACATCGCCGGCACCACTTGAACGACGCTCGAACACCGGCCTCGTCAACGCCTGAGACTCCTCCGCCGCGTGGAGCGCCGCCGCCGTACGGATACCGCCGGAGTAGCAGCGTCGCAGCAGCGTTGCTTGGAGCACGTCACGTGGAGCACATACAGAGTATAATTGGAGCACAACGTCCCTTGGAGCACCACCATGTGGAGCACCGCCGGAGCAATCTGGAGCACAACTAGGTCTGTGCGAAGCACCGCCGCTTGACCATCGTTCCAAATCTGAAGCGGGGTCTGTCTGAAGAAGGTTGGAAACAAGGGGTAAGGGGTGGGTAGGTGGGATTGGGAGGGGGAGTCACCGGAGAAGAGATTTCGGTGACGGCGGCCTCCCCACAGGTCTAACTAGGGTTTTGGTTTTAGAGAGAAGGGGGAGGAAACGACACAGGAGAGAGAGTTGATCACACCTCACCTGACTTGCAGATGGCCCATATGATTACACATAAAATTCTTTGTTTTTCTTTTAATGATGAAGTTCAGTCCCTCTTCATTCCATGGTGTTCTTCACACTTTTCAATCAATTTTTACAATCGATAGAAATATAATTGATGAAGAAATGCCTAAAGTATCTAATCATGACAAATTGATACAGATTGTTGGATGATGAACAAATCAGTTAGATGATTAGATTAGATTTTATCTTGTTTAGAGTTATACTTGGACTAGTCTACCTTTATGTCTTATACTCTATTTATTCTTCTGATCATCAATAATAATCATCATGAGAAATATTTTCTATCATGGTATCAGAGCAAATCTGGTTGAAAACTTTCCAAAATTATTAAACCTTTATATTTTTTGAAGACTAGCGGCCGCCTCCTCTCCTTTGGCCGATTGGCTTCTTCCTCCTCTCCCCCTCTCTGACGTTAAATTTTCCCAGCCTCTCTAACCCTTCATCATATCTGATGAAAAACTCTCATACAGTACCTTGATCCATATGATGACGGTCAAGCTTTCGTCGTCAAATTTTTTCTTGTGGAAGCGTCAAATTGTCTATGTCCTCAAGCCTCAGAAATTGTTTGGATTTCTGGATGGATCGCGCTCTTGTCCGACTCTCCCTTCTCTGCTTCCGACCAAATCCTCCTCTTTCATTCTCACCTTTGCGGAGACCGTGTCTTCCCCCTCCAGTGGTGCCGCTAAAATTGATCCAATGGTGGCATATCAACAAGCAAAGGTAGAGTATGATTAATGGATAGATGAAGATCAGCGAGTATGCAGTCTTCTTTTTTCTTCCATGACGCTAGAAGCCTTGGCAGAGATTCCAGATTGTGCCACTTCTTAAGAAATATAGGATAATGTTTTGGTATATTTCACGGCAGCAATGCCTCTACCATTCTCCATCTTCGTGCTGATGCTCATGGTATACGCAAGACCGGTACAGTTCACGAACTTCATTTGAAATTTAAAGAAATTTTTGAGATATTGGCTATGATGGGTTCTCCTATTAATAATGATGATTAGATTATTTCGTTCTTGACTGCCCTTGGTACTGAGTTTAAAGATTTTTCTGCACCATTAATTAATTCTTCGCCTACTCCTTTATATGCCGATATTTTATCCTATGCCAAAAACTACGAGGCCTTTTTGAAGAATTTACAGGGAAAATAAGAACCTTCCATCGGACCTGTTGCGTTCACAGCAGGAAAGTACCCCTCGGCCGGCCGTGTGTGGGATCACACGTCGGCGAGGGGCGGCGGCGCGTTTGGTTCATGGGCCACTAGGGGGTCCATTTCGACGGCCGACGAGGCAGCATGTTCGCTGTTGGGTAGCTCTCGGCTGGTTCTTGACGTGGTCAGGCGCACTGTAACTGGTGTGGTCGTCCTGGTCATTATGCTGTTAATTTTTACAGGATGTTGGCTCAGATTGGTTCTCAGGATCGTCGTACAGAGTCCACTCATCTGGCTGAAAATTTCCAGTCATCCATGCGACTAGAGCCTTCCGCTCGTACTTCTAATTTATACGTTGATTTCGGTGCTTCCAGTCATATGGCATTATCCGCCTATGGTTTGGAGACTGTGATTCCTTATTCGGGTAATTCTTATGTCTATGTTGGTAATTGTGCTTCTATTCAGATTTCTCATGTTGGTGCCTCTAAGATTTCTGATGATTTGTATTTATCCAATATTCTGGTTGTTCCTGAGATTACTAAAAACTTATTGTCCATTAGTAAACTGACAAGAGATTTGAATGTTTTTGTCACCTTTGATGATCGAAACTTTGTTATTCAGAACAAAGTTTCCAAGGCATTCGTGGGCAGGGGCCACAGTGAAGGTGGTCTTTACGTGTTGGACAGAGGCGACGTAGCTCTAGTTTCTCATTTGCAGCAAAATAAAGGACGTGCATCTTACGAGCTTTGGCATGCTCGCTTGGGTCATGCACCTACAACAGTCATTTCTAGTTTACAGAAGTCTGGTTTACTTTCTGTTTCGTCTTTATTGCCTAAATCGCAGACCTGTGCCCCTTGTGTTATGGCTTGAGGTCAACGGCTGGCTTTTGTTGAGAACCATAAATGTGATGCGCATGTACTTGATTTGATTCATTGTGACTTGTGGAGTCCTTCCCTTGTTTTATCGACGAATAGTTTTTCGTACTATGCCTTATTTATGGATGACTTTTCCGTTTCACTTGGATTTTTCAACAACGTCATAAGTCAAACTTTATTGATACTTATCTCCAATTTGAGGCTTTGATTGAGAACCAATTTTTGTCCAAAATAAAGATTTTTTGGTGTGATGACGATACTGAGTTTCTGAACACTCGCCTACGATCTCACTTTGCCGCCAAGGGTATCCATCACCAGATTTCTTGTCCCTACATGCCGGAACAAAATGGACGCGCAGAGCGGAAATATAGACATGTTGTCAAGATGGGTCTCACGATGTTGTTCCACTTGCATCTGCCTATTTCTCACTGGGATGATGCTTTTTCCACGGTTGCCTATACAATCAACCGATTACCAACTATTGTTCTTCACGGAGCTTGTTTTATGGGCTTCTCTTTGGTCGCAGCCCTATTTACTCAAACTTTCATCCATTTGGGTGTCGGGTCTTTCTTTTTGTCCATCCTTATGGTGAGCACAAATTGGCTTCCCGCAGTCTACCATGTGTTTTCTTGGCTACAGCTCCATATACAAGGGTTTTTGGTGTTTTGATATGTCCACTTGAAAGGTCTATGTCACTCGCCATGCGCACTTTGATGAGACATACTTTCCTTTTGCCACGTCCTCTACTTCGGTCTCCGGCTCTCTTCCATCCACACTTGATGTCTCGGCATTCCTTGATCCAACATCTGAGTCTCCATCTCCGCCGCCTGTCCGAGAGCATTCTCCGCTGCCCTGCCTTGCCTGTACAAACCCAAATATTTTTATTGCTCACGGTCTAACTGAGGCTTTACTCTCTCAGTCTGAGCCCACTGATTATCGCACTGCTCTTCAGGATCCCGCCTGGGTTTCTTCCATGGATGACGAGATGGATGTTCTTCGTAGTCAGCAGACTTAGAATTTGGTGCCTCGCTCCTCAGATGCTAACATTGTTGGCTCCAAGTGGGTCTATCGGCTCAAATATTGACCATATGGCACTATTGAGCGTCACAAGGCCAGACTTGTGGCACAAGGTTTCTCGCAGATTTCGGGGTTCGATTTTGACCACACTTTCAGTCTTGTGGTAAAAAAATCCATCGTCCGGATGGTTCTTGCCATTGCTACCATGCGTGCCTGGCTGCTTCATCAGCTAGATGTCAAGAATGTCGTCCTCAATGGTGATCTTGATTCTCCAGTCTACATGAAGCAACCAGTTGGTTACCGTGTCCTGTTCATCCAGACTATGTTTGTCGCTTGCGGAAGGCTATTTATGGTCTTAAGCAGGTTCCCCAAGCTTGGTTCCAGTGCTTCAACACTTATTTGACTCAGCTCGGCTTTTGGTGCAGCTCTGCCAACACGTCTTTGTTCATTTTTTCCAGAGGGTCCTCCTTGTTATATCTTCTAGTCTATCTAGATGATATCATTCTCACAGGAAATGACTCGACTCTCCTTTGGTAGTTTTTTTATCGGACACATCGCGAGTTTGCGATTAAGGACCTTGGCGCTCTTCATTACTTTCTTGGCCTTGAAGTAACACCCACCTCTTCAGGTTTACTTCTTGGTCAGGCAAAGTATGCTCGGGACATTTTGTCTCATGCAGGGATGTCATATGTTTCTCCGGTCTCTACTCCTTTTGTGCCCGGTTCTCAGTTGCACAGCTCTACCTGTCTTCTGTTCCGGAATCCAACTCTGTATCTTTCACTAGTTGGAGCTCTTTAGTACTTGACTATCACTCGTCCAGACTTGTCTTTCTCAGTCAACACAGTCAGTCAGTTTCTTCATGACACCAGAGATGATCATTTTGTGGCAGTTACACATATTCTGCGCTATGTTCGAGGTACTTTACACTTTGGTCTCACATTTTGTTCTGCTACTATTCCTGAGGTGTTGGGATATTCGGATGTTGACTGGGCCCGTTGTATGGAGACTCGTCAATCTACTTATGGATATGCTGTATTTCTTAGTGGGAATCTTGTTTCCTGGAGTGCCAAGAAACAGCCCACAGTTTCTCGTTCCAACACTGAGTCTGAGTACCGAGCTCTAGCCAACACTGCCTCAGAGGTTGTTTGGCTCACTCACTTGCTTCGTGATCTTCGAGTTCCTCTGTCCGACCCTCCGTTGCTGTTATGTGACAACAATAGCGCTATCTTCTTGGCTCAGAATCCAATGACTCACAAGCGGGCGAAGCACATCAACATCGACTATCACTTTGTTCGGGAGTTGGTGGCCTCCGGCAAGCATCGAGTTGCACATGTACCCACTTCTCTTCAGATGGCAGACATCTTCACCAAGGGGCTATGTCGTCCGTTGTTTGAGTTCTTCATATCCAAGCTTTGCGTCGGTGAACATCTGACACTTCGCTTGAGGGGGGTGTTAGAATAAATCAGTTAGATGATTAGATTAGATTTTATCTTGTTTAGAGTTATACTTGGACTAGTCTACTTTTATATCTTGTACTCTATTTATTCTTCTGACCATCAATAATAATTATTACGGGAAATCACTATTTCAATTTCAAATGCCTTGACAAAAGTACATATGTTAAAAACTCCAACTAACAAGTTAATGGTTGTAGGAAGAAAGCTTAATTAACTTTTTCGTGCCAGATTTTCTGGAACCTTGGCCCTTGATCTCAAAACGATGATTGGGCAAACTAAAGTATCTCTTGCTCGTACTGAACATATCCTGTAATAATGTGCGTTTACTACCCGAGACAAGAAAGAAAACTCATTTGGATTAGTTTTTCTTATTCTTTTGACTGCTGTTTAAGCTAAAAAATAATGACATTCAATGTTCAAACTGTAGCCTGTACCCCTATGTCTGGAAGAGATGAACCCGGGCGGCAAGGATGGTTTCTCATCCAGGAACCAGCCTTTCAGTCCTCAAGAGATACTTATTTGAGAGCGAGGGTGACTTACTACTTTTGTACCGACAGTGACTGATTACTATAATGTAAAACTCACAATTATTGTGGCTTGATAACAAAAGTATAAACAAATATGGATCATGATATTTACAAAATCTATTTCATTTCTTATTCTGCTTCTATTCCGTCTCTCTCTTTATTAGATTCATTTTGGTCATATCAAACAAATTTTATGGGTGACATTTTGAAGGCACTTTACCCTTCTGAATTTTTTTGTGCAAGAAATGGACTAATCTCTTTCCAGCCCAGCCGTGGGAGTATTTGGGCCCCAACTCAACCTCTGGCATGTAATAATGTGTGCAAGTTACTGCTTCTTGCAGAAGTGAACTCCATATCATTAAAATTGGATAGGCAGGAAAGCACATTTTCAGTAAAAAAAAAAGAGTTCATCGCAATTAACCTGGTACATAGGAACATGAGACTAGCAAAACAAAAGCATACTCATGGGTACGGTGGTGATGGCGTTCAATGATGGGTACGGTGGTGATGGTGTTCAATGATGGGTACGGAGGTGGTGGTCTGATTTCTTATTATCATTATTTAATTTCGAAAGCAGCTTCGATCGAACTACTTCAACAACGATTCCAATCGATGGTCCGTCAATGTAACGGGTAAAAAACTGTTTTCTAATGGCCAGAAAAACTGCCACGTTGTGCACTAGCTAGTGAAGAAATAGAATTCTCAAAGTTATGCTTGTAAAATATTTTAAACAAATTTATTTAATAAATTGATTTTTGTTTAGATTAGAATTTGCTTTTTCCCCCTTCTTAATACCGCTATAGCATAAATCTTTGTTGTGATTTCTTTTAGAGAAAAGTGCGTTTTTAATCCTATGTTTTGGCCGAAAGTGCAGAAATGACCTTTTAAAATCTGAAAGTGCAAAAATAACCCTAGATTTTGTTGACCAAAATGTCAACGGTCAAATTGGCCAGAAATCATCGAAATGACCGTTTTACCCTTCTATTAAAACAATTTAAAAACCAAAAATTAAAAAAAATACACTTTTGCCCTTTCTTTTCTCCTTTCTTCCTCCGCCGACGAGCCCTTTCCCCTCCCCTTTCTTCCCCCTTTTCATCCTGCTTATTTCACTTTTCTTCCTCCTTTCTTCCCCTTCTCTTCCCCCTAGAATTGGTCGGCAGCAGTGGCTTTTCGGGTGGTGGTGTTTAGGGCCAAGGGTGGTGTCTGGGGTGTTTAGAGAATTAGGGATGCGGGTCTGGGTGGATTTCAGAAAGGGTTGCGGGGATAGCAACGGGGGATTTGTGGCGGTGGCTGGTGTGGGTTTCTGGAGCGGCGGAGGGTTTTGAGGGGGAAATGGTGGGG
>JAULKM010047744.1:0-12876 GCA_032355605.1 Rubia tinctorum
ATATTTGCACTTTCGAAAACATGAAGGTTATATCTGCACTTTCGTCAATTATGTAGGGTTATATCTGCACTTTTCTCGAGACAAATCTACGCACGAAAAATGACTCATATATTTTATGGTTAGCACTTTTGGTAATTAAACGATTTGGCAAAGTCTCCTAGTTTAGTGAGGGTTGTGAACGGGTCAGTAGGAGACTTACTCCGTATTTGTTTTTTAGTTGGCGAGTTGGTTATCTTTTTTTGATTGCCCGAGTGTTAACAAAAAAATGTAGTTGAATCAGATTTTACGTGGTTGTGCTGATTCTACCTGCTGTGACTGGATTGAGATGAGATTGAGCTTGGTTATTATTAAAAAATCTTGTAAATTTGTCTATTATTAATTTTATTATTATAATAATTGACGACCTATCACTTAAATTGCTTCTTAAATCCACTCTCTTTGTAGCTACCCTTAAATTTTCACTAAGAGCAAGTCCAACATCTTCCCTGTAATAGAGATTTTCATTGATTATAGGGATTTTATATGGTTTTTCATCTCCAACAGCTTCTCCATCCCATTCTCAAAAATAGATATTTTGATGAGAGAGAATATTTGTTTCCTTATATTTGTAGAAAGAGAAACATATTACAGGGAATGGAAATTTAATGCAATTCCAATTGAATGCATCAAATCAAAACACAATATTCATTTTTCTATTAAAATTTTAAGTCTCATATTTCTCTCATTCTTCCGTGCTTACGAAAAAGTACCTCAGACTTTCAATAATTTTTTAAAGAAAAAACTACTACAATCTCAAGTTCATGTGGGATGCTTATTTATATTTTTTTGTAGGGTTTTGTCAATAATGATACTCCCTCTGGTTTTTTTAACAATAGCTCACTTAGGCATGTTTGACTACCGATAACTTTAATTTCATACTGTAACAAACTATAAAATTTTACTTTTTAGAAACTACATGTTACGAAGAATCCAAAGACACCTCACATGACGTCCGTTATTATATGCAATTAAGGTTATTGTTGGTCGAATATGCCTTGAAAATTTCTCCAGTCAAACGGAGTCAATGTTAAAAAATCAGAGGGAGTATTTGTTTAGATGATTGAAATTAATCTCTTTGATTTATAGTTTATAATTTTTTTAAAAAAAATTGGATGTTACCTTTTGTTTCAAATCGGGTGAATATATAAAAAAGAGTATGAAAGAAAACTAGTTTCTAATTTGAAATTTTAGTTTCAAATTTGTTATATTGATTGTTATTAAAAACTAACTTAGTTTTTATAATATATTTTGAAATAAATAAAAACAAACTCTTAGATTTAAATGAAAAAATAGTTATAGTATAGTAAATGTCTCTATGTAAAATAGTGAAACTGTTGGAGTTGATTAAAAAAATATAGAGAATGTTGATTTTCATTTTCTATATACAGAAAACTAAAGGGAAGCTGTTGTTGGACTTGCTCCAAATCATGAAGCTAGATCAAACCACACAAATGCATTTATGATGTTAATAATGCATCTAAAAATTTCATTGACTTATAAAGCTAAATAAAACTCCATAAATGTATTTATGTTAATCATGCATAGAAAAATTTCATTAACTCATAAGGCTAAATCTAACCCCACAAATGCATTTATATTAATCATGTGGCTTCTCTCCCTCTCAGACTCTCTGAACCCCTAATATATGTACAGGAAGATTTCTTTTTCGAAATATCTAGTTAGTTAACTTTATCAAATACCTAATTCGTTAGTTTGTTAAAATCTCTATTTACATTGGAAATAGACTTCTTTTTCTGTTGTTTGGGGTTTAAATACCAATTTTACATTCTTTTTATTTGAGAAGTATTGAAGTTGCTTTTTTTTATTGAGAAAAGTATTGAAACATCAGTATTGGAAGAATTTTTTCGTTTGTTTTAATAAGGAATTTTTTGTCTAAACATTTGCTTTTGTAACGAGAGTATACGTATATTCAAGTTAGACGCTACTTTAATTCTCAAATTATTTTGCAATTATAAACTCTTTAAATTATTATGATTAACCACAAAACAATTGGTTATTCATATGAATATTTTATCTAATCAAAATAACGGGCATTGATTTTTATATTTAATTTTGGGATATATATCAATATAACTCGTACCTAGTTGAGTAATTGGCAATATAATGCTCAAATAATTTTATTTTTAGTACAAAAACAATGCTAACTAGTTGATGAAAATGCTAATATAACCCTAAAACACTATTGACCGGCATTGATGAACATAAAATGACTAAAATGCTCCTTGATTTAAAACCTAAAAATGTTAAATACAATTTTGCCCTCACTCACTCCACTACTCACCACCCACACCTGGCCACCAACCCCACCCATACCTCCTCTGTGCTGCCTCCACCTGGCCACCAACCCACCTCAACCTGTCACACCGACGCCACTTGTGGCCCCAAGAAGAAAGCCGCGACGCCACTTGTGGCCCCAAGAAGAAAGTTGCGGTCCAGTAGATCCGCCCTGGTCGCGGTCCACCGAACGGCGCCGCCTCCTCCGAACGACACCGCCTCCTCTCATTCTGGTCGTGGTCCTCCAAACGGTGCCTCCTCCGCCTCCTCCAAACGGCGCATCCTCTGCCTCCTCTGAACTTCACCTCCTCCGCCTCTCGTCTTGGTCGCGGTCCTCCGAACGGCGCCTCCTCCACCTCTTGTCCTGGTCGCATCCTCCGAACGACGCCTCTCGTCGTGTTTGCTGGCAAAATACAGAGGGATGTATGCCAATAAAGAATAAGCAATTAGCGTTAGAGAACATTAGGGGTCAAAATAGAAATTTTTATTTTTATTTTTCTTCAGAAGGGTAAAATAAATGTTTCATACAATTCCGGTCTAAATCTGCCAAAAATGGGTATGTTTGCAATTATACTAACTACTTAGAGTTATATTTGTACTTTCAATTATCAAAATATTATATTGGCATTTATGTGAAATGGGTAAGGTTATAAAATCACTTTTCTCTTTAGTTTTAATTATACCGTGACCTCTAACACGTTCCATATAAGAGGATGATCTGGGCTTTTCACTAATTGCAAATGATATTAAGTTCAATCGAAGAGAACAATCAGCTAACACAATTTGACATTTGTACAAGACTCTAATACGTAGCCTAATCTCACAGAATATGTACTATATGTCCAAAAATGAAGTTCACACTGACCGTTAGGAGTCAAAATTAGCAAAACTTTGACTGCAGATACGGGTCCTCATATTAATATATTGAAACGCCTAATTTTTACATTAGTTAGGAAGGGTAATGTATTTAGAGTACTTGTCCTGCGAAACCGTCTCATATTAAGACCAGGGTTAACCAATGATTTTATAGAACAATAAAGTATGAGCAACTTAATTTCAAGGTTAAAAGTACAATTATTATTTTTCCGGGGTCATGTTTAAAACAAACTTTGAAGTTCATGGACTGAATTGCACATATGCTTAAAAGTACTCCATCCTCCTTCCTCCGCTAGACATTCCATCTCACTCCTTCGTCGGCGAGGAACCCTACAATCTCCAATGTCCAGCGAGGAACTCAAAGGACACTTGAATACTGACGTCGCTCCTGGTGTCGTTACTTCGCATCGTCCGATGAGGTAGGGGCTAGCTACTTCCCAGCATATTATCGTGATATTCAACCGCTTCTTATCGAAATTTTTATCGATTTACTCCAAGCGTAAAAATCGAAGGATCAGCTAATTCTGGCATCGGGTCAAATGCTCTATTTCTACGATTCTGGCAGCACGTTGCTTATTTCCCGGGGCCAACAATTTGCTCCAATTCTCGAAATCGAGTTTGGGATTCTGGAAACGTCGAGTCGCCGGCGTCATATCAGTTTTGGGTTGAAGGGTTTGAGATTCTTGGAGCACATTGCTTCTTTCCGGGGTATTCTGAGAAATTTTCTCCAATTCTCGAAATCAAGTTTGGGATTCCGAGTGGATCCAGCGGATCACTCTTGTCGTCGTTGAATCTTCAGCGAATTTTGGCGGAGTCAGCAGGTCGGGTTCAGCGTACTCCGACATGGAATCTTCAGGAAAGGTAGGGACTAGAGACTGGGCTGAATGAGTTTCGAATGTGTCAAAATCGAATGGGCCATGGGCCATATTTAGTCTTGTGTCTAAAAATTTAAATCTAAACATTAAAACATCATACCAAAATTAATTAACATAAAAAAGAGAGTTAAACATCAAATTTAAATTACTACAAGTATAACATGAATCAATTCAAATAGTTAAACATTAATAACATAAAAATACCAAAATAAACATCAAACTAAAATAGTTAAACATGAATAAAACACTAAAAATACACATCAAAATAAATTCTAAATATACACATCAAATAAAGATAGATAAATATCAAGTAAATACACAAAAATATATTAAACTAAAAATAGATATATAACAAATAAAAAGACTAAAAATTCGTATCAAATTAAAATAATTAAACATCAAATGTTACTATTGAACCATCATGTGAAAATGTAAATAATTTTACGTCATCATGTGAAAATGTCAGTCGACATAACTATCGAACCATTAAACATCATTTAATACAAAAGAGTTCAAATGCCCTAAAAATCGCTAACATATAGATTGAAAAAATTCAAATCAACCTAAAACATCAATAACAATCTAGTGTATCGGCTCTAACAAACAAATCAATATTTATAAAACATTATTCCCACACAATACATCCCAAACAATCAAATTATATTTCTTTCCCCTAACTTGTTTTGCTTCGTTGTTTGCTTATTCACAGACTTGCCTTCTCTCCTGCTGGTTTCAAAGAGGATGGCTCTCCTGCTCCATCAATGCAATTATCAAAGGTCGATTTTCGGTCCTCTGTTCAAGTGAACACCTTCGGGAGCATGATTCCTCATAGCATTTTTTTAATATCTCATCAATGTCATCGTAGAGCTCCAGCTTGGAAAGTATTCATGTGAAATAAACATAAAACATCACATACGGTAGTAAAAACATCAATATATGAAATTAAAACACCTCAATAACACGCATAACATCACTGACAACTACACTGAGAAACATCGCATACGGTATTTAAAACATCAATATCAAAATTTAAATATATCAACAGTACACACCAAAATATCAAAAGAACAAAACAGAACATCAGTTGCATACTTGAACTTGAAAACACCGCAAGTATCAAACACTGAAATTAAAACATCACATCAACATAGATAACAATACTTATAGCTCAAACATGAAAGATCATAGATGAAACCTGAACATCAACAACAATATCTAAAACATCACATCTAAAAAAAAGAAAACTTACAGTTCCTACTTCATTCTCGATTGCAGGAACAATGGGCAAGTGTTCTTAGACATCTAAGAAACCACAGCAACAACAAAAAAAATAGCACAAATAGTAATAAAACACTAAGATATCACACACAATCAAAACAGCAAAACTGAACATCAATTGCACACTTAAAACACTACAAGCATCAAATACTAAAATTAAAATATCACACAAACACAAATAACATTATATAAAACCTAAACATGAAACATCAAATATAAAACCATAAACTTGAACAACAATATTCAAAACATCACATCTGCAAAATAACAATATTTACATATCCTCCTTCCTTCTCAATTGCAGTAACAATGGGCAAGCGTTCTTAGACATATAAGAAACAGCAACAACACAAAAATTAGTACAAATTGTAACAAAACTCTAACGCTGAAATTAGTACAAATTGTAACAAAAGTGAACATCAATTGCACATTTAAGCATGAAAACACAAGCATCAAACGCTGAAATTAAAACATCACACTAACACAAATAACAATAATTAAAGCCTAAAACATGAAACATCAAATGATAACAAAAAACATCAATAACTGTATCTAAAACATCACTTCTGAAAATTAAGAAAACTTATAAATCCTCCTTCCTTCTCAATTGCAGCAGCGGTGAGTCAAGTATTCTTAGACATCTAAGAAGCAGTAGAAGCAACACATATATTAGCACAAATCCGTAAGAACAACTCACAAACACACACAAAAAATCCCTAAATATTACTCTATATGGCCTACACAAACCCTAGAATATCACGTGAACCAAAGAAAGTAAACAAAAATCGGAAAAAACAACAAAATATGCATACAAATCATAGTGAAGAAATTACATGCGAAGCTAAACACAAAACGAAGGTCGAAATTGTTAAATCGCCGAAAATCGAAATTAAAACCGGCAAAATTGCCGGAAAATGAAGCATACCTTTCTTGCATTCTTGCAAATCACTGTGCTCAAAAAATATTGAAGAAAAATGGAGAACAAGTGCGGTCGAATCGAAGGAAGAGCGAGGTTGAAACGCTGTGAAAAGAGAAAGGGGAGAGAAGAACGTAGAAGAAAAAAGGAGAGAAGAGAGAAGATGTCAGAAAAATGTGAGAGAAAAAAAGAAAAAAATATATTTATATCTGAATTTAATAGTAAATGAACAAAATTTCTCATCCAGCCCCTAAACTTTTAAAATATCAAGTTGAAACCACATACTGAATTCTTTGCAATTTATTTGTTGATCTCACTGTGAGACCGTTTTATACAAGACTTTGCCATGTATTATTCTTGCTATCTCAACCAAATGCTCCTATTTCCATCACAAATTTCAATTAAATAAGAAAATAGTTTAAATAAGAGCCTTCGATTTAAACAAACGAAAATAAAAAGTAAATCTTTTGAGTGGGTTGGGAAGTTCCAACATTAGTTTTGTTCGATACAAACCTAACCTTTAATTTAAATATCTCAATTCTCCATATTTGGTATCAGGAATTTCGAGAATTCCTTTGATAGCTTCTAACCACCCAAATAAATTTATAAGACCCACACAGAATAATTCGACGATACTAAACTGTGTCTTAACTTAATAATTAAAGAAGATAAAAGATTTTTCCGCAGGAGCCGAAGGTTTTAGTTAATTCATTGTGCATTACTTGAGCACTAACTTAGTTGTAACTGTAGGATATGTATAGTTGAGTTTATTTGGTGTTGAATTTAGTTTATTGGTGCTGAATTTAGTTTATTGGCGTTTAATTCAATTTATTTGTGCTGAATTGAGTTTATTGGTGCTGAATTGAATATTTTGGTAGTTTATTTTAAAAAAAGAAAATAATGACTCCAAAAATGATGTTTTACTCGTAATATATTCTATTTTTAGACATATTACTCAATTAGTTAGTATCGAGAAGTCAAATAAATTTTTTTTCTTTCAATGCTGAGTTTATTAGTGTTAAATTTAATTTATTTGTGTTGAATTTAACTTATTGATGTTGAATTTAGTTTACTAATGCTGAATTTAATTTATTGGTGTTGAAATGTGATGAAATTAAATCAATTGGAAATGGCCTAAGTAAGATATTTGTTTCCTATAAAATATCTTCCATCACCATATATGTAAATACTTCACATGAAGAAGAAAGATAAGTTGATTCAAACTCGGATTGTTTAGGGGTTGATTGGTTGGGAGAATCGGAATGGGAAAGGGAATAAATAGTAATGAATCTCTTAGTTAATTTTTGGTTGTTATTTTATTCATGTCCTTTTCCATTTTTACGGTTTGGGATTCTCCCAATTCGTTGAATGACGTTTCTCTACTCTCACCCGGGATTCTGATTCCCCATATTTCTTGTTTCGTTAAAAAACTAAAACTATTTTACTCACATATTCTTCTAGTAGTAAACGTTCCAACATTTTAAACAGGGAAGCTTCTTGAAAAATATATAATATTTTTACTGTTATTTAAGATTTTAGTCTAGTACAAAAATGAATTGGGCAGAACAATAAGCATATATATATATATATATTGCTATATTTTAAGAGTATAAATTAATTAAATAGTATTGTTATATTTCAACTTAAATTTATTATAGACAAGAAATTTAATAACACTAATAAAAAATAGTATTATAATTTTTTCGAGTTTTATATTGTTGAATATTACTAAAACTATAGTTTTCATATAAACTAAAATTTAATAATAAATAATATTATTTCACAATACTCCCTCTGTTTTGTTATTTTTAGCACTATACGTTTAGGTGCTTGGTGAAAGAGATGCTTGAGAATAACGACGATTTTTTCACAAAAGCCTATGAAGAGATTGAAGAGTGGATGAAATTGAATGTAGAAAGTAAAAAAAGTAAAATGAATGGATGAAATTGAAGGAATCTTGTCAAAAAGTGGAAAATGTTTCATTTAAAAGAAAATATCTCAATTAGATATGTGTGTCATAAATAACAAAACAGAGGGGTATATACTTTATACTTATTATCAAAATAAAAATTATAATATTCTGACTATTATTTCAATAAAATATTATGATATTATTTTTTGAGTTGCATATAAGTCAAATTTAAATAAAACTATATCAACCATTTTTAGTAAAACAAATCATATTATTATTTAAATTTATAGTTTGAAGAATAGTTATGTTATTTTATAATAAATATACTATTTTTATATAAATAATATTATTTTATAATTATATAATATAAATAGTAATAAATTAAGTATAAATATATACTTAACATTAAAAAAATTAAGTTAAAAAAATTTTACCTTATCATTTAATATGAATTTTTTTAAAAGTTTAATATCATACGTAATAAAAAAATACAATAAATTTACCTTTTGAGTTTATATATGGATCGAATATTAATAAAATTAATAGTACTATTATTTTTATAGAAAATAATATTATTTCATAATTTATACTATAAATACTAATTAATATTTTTTAATATAAATATATTATTTTATTATATAAATAATTAATTTATATTTTTGGTTGATTAATTTAATTCCATGTTGTTAAGATAGTTTACTTGATTAACTTATATATGAGCATGAGTTTTTAAACTGCAGTGTAATGGAAATCAAAGTTTGTTTTCTCTTCTTGAACCAAACAGATACAAAGGGAATAGAGGAGAATCAGACTCCTTTTCCATTGCTGAACCAAACAGTTCGAGAAATTCATTATCATTCCTTTCCTTTCCTTTCCTTTCCCTTCCCTTCCCTTCCCTTCCCTTCCCTTTTCCTGATTCCATTCTCTTTCCCCTTCTTGAACTAAACGGCCCCTTAGTTCTTTGTTGTTTTCGACCGAATTAAATTAAAGCAAATTTTGTACTATTTAATTAATTAATAACTAAATTGAATTGAAATATTTATTATAATCTAAAAATAGTTGTAATCTACACAAATTCTTGTTTTAGGCAAGCTAAACTTTAGATCATGGTTTATTTTGCCATTATAAGAAGTTTCATTTGGAATGAGGTTTTAATTTAAAAATGCTGATAAATTTAAGGACCTTCTGTACAATTATCAAACTACTATATATTGCAAAATTTTAGGGATTTTCATTTTCTTTTCCCCTCCCCCTCCAATCGGAAACCGCCTCCTCCCACAGGTAACCGCCTCCTCCCACAGGTAACCGCCCCCGGGCGACAGTTTCCACCGATTTTTTTGTCAAATTCCGTCGAACGCTGCTACTGGATCGAGCTCACCGCGGAGATCCAGTAACATCCGCCGCCTCTATTGGAGCTCATGAATCGGCGATTAATTGCAAAGACATCGCGGCAGAGCTAGGGCACGACGACGGATAATTGCGGACGTCGGTGGAGGCGATGAAGAATGATCTTTTGGTTGTGATATGTGAGGTTTAATTTTGTGTTTTATGTTTTTCAAATACATGTTGAGCTTTATTTGTGTTTGGCTGACATAATAATCAACAATAAATGTTTGGCGTAGTGGCTAGGGTCCTGAACATTGAGGTAGAGGTCTTGAGTTCGAACCTCAATATGCCCTTTATTTTGAAAAATCTATGTTCTTGATGTAAATGCTGAGCTTTAATATTATTTAACTAAGTGTATGTTCAATAAGAGTTTTTAGTGTAGTGGTTATTACTCTATGCTTTGAGGTTAGAGACCTAGGTTCAAATCCCTCCAGGTCCTTTTTTGAAGAATTTTTATTGTTGAGGTATTGTAGCTTTTTATAGATGTTTGTAGTTTTTTCTCTCTTATGTTGATGTTTTTCATTATTCGGGTGAGGTTTAATTGATATGCATTGATGTTTTGTAGTTTTTAGGGTGATATGGATTGATCTTTAATATTTTTAATTTCCTTATATTTATGTTTTTCATTTTCTAACTGACGTTTTGGTAATAGGAGTTGATGTTTGTAGTGTCACTTTTCTTATGATGATGTTTTTCATGTTCAGGATGAGGTTCAGGTGTTAGAAATTGATGTTTGTACCTTTTTGGTGATATAGGTTGACGTTCATAGTTTTTTTACTTAAAAAATGTTGATGTTTTATGATTTTTTGAGCGAATAATTTATACTCTTGAGGTACCGTATTTTTTTTCATGTTTTTAGTTTTTTTTTCTCATGTTGATGTTTTTCATTTTTCGGGTGAGTTTTAGTTGATATGAGTCGATGTTTCCTTTTTTTTATTCTCTCATGTTGATGTTTTTCATTTTTTTCGGCGAGTTCTAGGTGATATGAGTTGATGTTTGTAATTTTTGGTAACATAGGTTGATTTATTTTTAGTGTTTTTTTCTTATGTTGACGTTATTCTTTTTATGGGTGAAGTTTAGGTGATAGGAATTAATTTTTTTAGCTTTTGGTTGATATTGTTGATTTTTGTAGTTTTTTAATTGATAATTGAAGTTTTGTTGATGTTTTTATGATTTTTAGTTGTAGTCGACGTTTTTTCAATTTTTATTATTTTTATTTAATTTATATATGTTTTTTGTAGTTTTATTTATTTTAAATATTTTTTGCTGCAATTTTTTAGTCGATGTTTTATGATTTTTCGTTGATATTCTACTATTTTTTGCTGATGTTTATAATTTTCATTGTGATGACCATATCATTTTTTAACATTTTAATTTTTTTTTTGCAGATTGCATATGCTGGGGAAATGATGGCAAAAAATTGGACAAAAAAACCCATGGAAAAATATTAGCGATAGGTCCATGGGAAAATATTAGTGATAGGTCGTCGGAGTTAGAATATACCTAGAATTGCATAAATGCCCCTGCATAAATTTTAGACTGTCTCACGGGAGACCATCTCTATAACCTAACCTTAAAAGTCATAAATTAAAAAATTTCATAACTGATCCTGCCATTAAACGGTATAACATGATACATTCTGGTACAGCTTGTGTCCTCCACCTATGGTTGAAGCTTGAATATAAGATGTACAGTAAGTACTATGAGTTGAGGGTAGCATATATAATTTCAAGACAAGAAGACATTATAGGTGCAATCAATTCAGTTATGACTTAGCATACAAAGGTCAACATTCTCCCCAACAAATTCAGATTAATCTGAATCTGCAACACAAACCGCAGTGTCTCCTGTTGTCCAAATTAACCTCCGTGCATGAACAAGCACAAAGTCGACACTCTACAGCCTAAAGAAAATGACCATTTCTCAACATATTCTTTTTGCATTACCTGCTTCATGATATATGCTCCAATTTTTCTGGTGGCCTGGGAATATATAGCGACCCTTTTTTTAGAGCTCTACAAAAGTAGAAAACTCGTGTCATTTAATTTGGTTTGTAACCAAAGCCATTAAATGGGGCCTCTTTTAATCATGTTGGCTTCAGTACACGAATTTGCTAGAAACACATAATGGACCACATTTTGTGATTGGAAATTTTGGGAGGGATTTTTATTGAAAGAACTCTGTCTATGCATCTTTCCTTTTCTATGCCCTACAGGCTACAGTGCTCTTTTGTTGAACATGTATAGTCTTTCGAATAAAAGTATAAATATAGGCACGTGTGTATTTTTTTTGAATTGCTATAATACGCCCTGCATTTTACTTAATCACGCCCTGTATTTGTACCAGTGAAATACAGTTTTGTAATGTTTTTGAAAGAAAAAGAAAATGAGTAGTTAATGTTGGATAATTAATGCTAATGCTAATTTTTTAAGAAGAGGATTAAATTATGATGGAGGTGGCGCCGTCGCCGGCGGTGGTGGTGGCGCCGGTGTCGGTGGATCCGTCGCCCGTCCGCCGGTGGTGTTGCCGTTTTCCCCGTGGAGGCCGTTTTGCTCCGGTGTATTCCCGCGCAATGAACCCACCGTGCCTCCGATCAGCGTGGTAGTCGGCGGTGGCTGCAGCTCGTCTTTGCGACTTTTTTCGGTCGCCGGTGTTTGGGGTGAAATCTGGCATTGGTTTGCGCGTCCGGTTTGCGTCGGCCGGTTTGCGCGTCCGGTTCGCATCGCCCGGTTCTCGTGTTTGCGTCTCCCGATTCGCGTCGCCCGGTTCGTGTCTCCCGGTTCGCGGTTCGCGTCTCTCGGTTCGTGTGTCCCGGTTCACGTCCTCCGGTTCGCGTCCCCCGGTTTGCATCCCCCTGGTCCGGTTCGCATCCCCCCAACTCCCATCTCCCCATATTCAATGCTATTAATTCAGAAAATTGTATGAAAGAAGTTTATAGAAGGGGGTTTGAAAATGATGAATTTGTAAAAAAAAATTCACATATTTCTCTCTAGTTGGGTGGTCAAAACTTCATGTCTTATGAGATATTTTTTAATTTAATTGTTAAAGTGATGACTTTTTAGTTGTAAAAATAGAAGTTTATTAGTTGTGTGAATAGAACTTTATGTAACACATGTGCGTGCATGATTCTATTCATTGATTATAAATTGGCTATAGATTTCATAATTAAGATTTGATTAATATTCAATTGTACCTAAAATTATAAATTTAGACAATTCTAGTTATAATGCGTAGGTTTTTCTTTTCATTTAGCAGATTGATTTGTACATAACCTATATTGTGTATTTTAGTTCCCATTT
>JAULKM010047765.1:0-12875 GCA_032355605.1 Rubia tinctorum
TTATCTAGGCTTATATCCACCCTTATATGCATGAACCCTTAGGAAAATCTCTCTTCTTTGTGGACGACCCCGACTTGTCACCATCTACTTAAGTGTATTTAGTAACTATTTAGGGCTTATAAATTGTATCTTTGAGAGGTACGGCAACGACCTCCCAGAATTTCCCACTCCCTTCGTCATTGACCTCGATCAAAACCTCCTTCGGAGCCCGTTCCTTCTATACAATCCACATCCGACATAAACCATTTTGCAGCGTAGGGTATCGAGCTCAGGTATCTCTCACTCCTCCACCGAAAAGACCCAACCCTGTGCGGAAGCCGAAACGACAAAAGAATCCTGTTAATTCCTTAACCCGCTTCTTTTTCCTCTTTAAGTTAGTCTGTGATATAGGAGGAAACGCATCTTTAATCCCACCAAAAGAGACATGTTCACCAACAAATATATCATTGCACGGTTGACTCATACAAGATAGAGTATTTAAGGACTCAATGCCAGGTAAGACCTCTTCATCTTCAAGAATCTCATTAAGATATTTAACATTTTCAATCACACAAGATTCATTACTTTGAACAAATTCCTCACACAAAGTTATGCCATTACAAACAAGACAGAGATTAGATGAATCATGCTTAGACTTTTAAATGTCAAACCCAATTCTATCCATGTCATCCTCTAAGGTTAGTGTTCCAGAATGAACATAGATCTTAGTCCTTGATGTTTTGAGAAAAGGTCTCCCCAATAAAATTGAGGGTGCGCCATAATCGTGCAATCCGCCGAAAACACTAATTTTCCCACTTGGCAAAGAAAAGGCCATTAAGCATGGCATTCTCAACGGATAAAGCCTTGACAGACTACTCGACCTTGGATAGCTTCTCGTTGAGGCCAGCCAGCTTCCCTCAAAGCTCAATCATCTCCACCTCATGGTCGGAGAAAGCCTTATTCAGAGCAACCTTGAGCTTCCCCACCTTAAGTTCGAGTTTTTTCACACGACTAGTGGTGACCTTAAGTTTCCCAGCTTGGCGCGCCTTTGTCAGAAATCCCGGGTGGAAAAAATTCCATAGTACCCATCATTTAGTAAATCTCCATGACCTCAGGGAGCTCAGGGTAAAAAGGGCCCAAAGATACGAGAGATCCTTACTCGACATCCACCCTGGAACCATCATCGACAATGAGCTCAGGAGGATTTTGTTCGAGCATTCACCGTCTTTTAGGAGAAGGGCTGGGAGACACAAAATCTGCAAGCCTCCATTTTTTCTAGTCCTTGACCTTCACGCCCTTGGCCTGAGTTAGCTGGTCCGTAGATAATTGCAGCAAGAGGAAGTGACCCCAATCTGGGGTTGGGCCTCTGAAGAGGCAGCGATTGTCTCCCGCTCCTCCTCCTCTCCGAGTAGAAAGTTTCTGCTTAACCCCACTGAAATTGGAGAGAAACAAAGTTGAGTGAGATGATAATATTAAAAGAAAAATAACATACAAAACAACACAAGTAATATCGGCGAACACCTCCGTGGGGGAGGGAGCATCCCTCAACAAGCTCTTATTGTTTTTAACTGAGAGACCCTGGACAACTGGCCCATCGTCTTGAGCTCAAGGAACCACCTCCGAAGAGCCATCTTCCTTGTCCCCCTTACTTTTTAGTTTTTTTGGAGGTCGCTCAGTGGAGCTCGAGGTAGGCCTCTTTTTCTCCTTCCTTCTTTTCTTGGAGGAGGTCGTGGAAGAGCCGATTGAAGGAGGAGGTTTAATCATCATTAGGGATTGACTGTACACCCACAAGTTGTACACCTCGGATGGCCATGTATAATCGTTCCCCTGTTTTCCATATTTTTGCCTAACATCTAAAAACTTCCCCAGCAACTTATTCATATCGGTGACCAAGCCCTCGGGTATACTATACCTATTGGTGTGCTCGAGCTTCAACTTCGAGTTCCGTCTGGGAATGAGTAACACTCTGCCTCATACTCGAAGGTGTGTATCGGAGGGTCATTCCATCCCTTGCAATTTGAGGAGATTTTGATGAGATGATAATAAGATCTATTACTGAGAATAATAATGTCCCCGGACTCCCCTTTCCCGTTCACAATGAATTTGCGCTTAGACAAGTAGTAAAGACATCGAAAGAGTTCGTACGGAGACACAATGTCTAGTTTATGGCACTGTGTCCTGAAGGCCATGACGTAGGTGATGACATTGGGATGAATCTGAGTCAAATTAACCTGATGGACTTCGAGAAGCTTAAAAAACAAGGGGGTGGGAAGTATAGCCCAAACTTTAGATGTCATTCATAGACGGTGGATATACTCAGTCAAGGACTATTGGGAGTCTTATCATCTCAATGGAGCTCCAGCATAAGGTCCGAAAAGGACTTTGGCAACGGCGGGGAGGGTAGCGAGCATCTCATAATTATCCTTGGAAATCTCAGAAATAAGCCGAAAGTTGATTCCATGGCCGATCAAGAGATCAAAGGTCGATCCTTCACCTTCCTGGAGGCTTATTAATAGTGCTCAAATAGTAACAGACCCAAATGTCCCTTGGGCCAGCGGCAGAACATCCATGAAATATCCTTTGGATAATACCCATTGGGTTGACCCAAATGAGTCATGAGTACTGCTAATGCTTGTTCCATAAGAAAACAAAATACAAGCCCTACCAAATTCTACATGCCCTAAGAGGCCCCTCATATATAAGGTGGCAGGTAACAATATTCACTCAACTCTCTAGACACTGTTCCTACCTTCTTAGAAAGACTCTTAACTTTTCCTTCGGAGGGTTTTCTCCCTGAATTCTCCAAGGGCTCTTTCTTACAAATTCTGGCATGCATGACTCAAGACATATTCTTGAAAATTCCAAGAAGCATCAAGCTACACATATGAAAGGAACCCAAATTAAGAAAGTACAACTATGAAATTATTTATCTTTTGATAGTAATTAAATTTTCATTAAGAACCTATCAAACCAAATCACAATATTTTTCATCACCCTGAACATTAACACAAAAACATCATAATTAATATGGAAATTACTAAGGCTTAATTCACAATTCAAGAAAATAGGCTAACTTCATAGTTCAAAGCTATTTTTCTTGGCAGGCCATTTCAATTACAAAAAAAGCCCACCGTAGCAGACTTATAATGTTTTATAAGCCCATTCAATTTTCATGCTTTTCGACCATGTTTCCCCTCTTACTTCAAAAGGTAAATATTCATTACTCTTTCCAGCTTCTTGTCCAGCCATAACTGATCATCCTTTCTTTTTTTCACAACTTTCTTGCTATCTATATTGAGACAATCCCCTGAATCAATTGGTGATTATCCAACGTTTTCTTCTTCAACCCTTCCACAGTCGAGTTCTTCTTTTGAATTTTTTTTTGAGATTTCTCGCCTCCCATACATGGTATAAAGATGTAACATATAAACTGAACCTGCCCAGTTTCTTCCCCATCCCTAAATCTGACATCAAAGATTTCACAAAAACACAGCCTGGAAACAAATATTTAGCATCCTCTTGTTCACAATAACAGAGACTACACCCCTATTGAGCATGAATAATGTTAAAGCTCTGAAGTCTATCAGCTGTAGCTAGATTACCGTTCAACAGCATCCAAAGATAAAACTGAATTTAGGGATCAGTTTAGTTCCCCAAATCAGTTTTACAGCAACATTTCTGTCATTCCCACCCTTCATGAACTTACAAGCTTCAGATTTGCTAAAATACCCCGACTTTTTTATCCATTTTTTCAACTGATCTCTCATTTTCCCCTCAGCCTGATCTAGTATTTCCATATCCAATTATGTGATCGCTAAATCTTACGATTTTCCAGGTTTCTACCTTTTAAGTAGTATGCTTGCAGACTTTTCACCCAAAGGATATCTTTTTTCTCTGTACACTCCAAAAAATGTTTGCAAAGTCTGGGCCGATTCTATAAAAAAGAATATCTCAGTCCTATCTCACCTGATTATTTACCTTTGCATAAAGAATTGCATGCTGCTGGTGCAAAAAATACGCCATCTTTCTTTTTTCCCAATAGAAAAGCTCTACATTTCTTGGCTATTTCTTCATGCACCCTTTCCGGAACCTTATGAATACCAGACCAAAAACCTACAATGCTCATAAGCACAGAATTAATTAACTAAGCCTTTCCAGCATGTGAACTTTCTAGAATCCCAATTACTTAGTCTGCTACTTATTTTATCCAGTAGTGTTGAGAAGGCTTTTTTATTCCATCTAACATTAGAAAACAGCAACCCTAAATACTTCATAGGCAAATTCCCCTACTTATATTTAGGGTTGTAGCCAAGGCCTCCTGTTAAACCACTTCCGTTGCAGAAAAATACACTGTAGATTTTTTCTTAGTGACGGCCAATCCTGAAATCTCTTCAAACTTCATTAAAACACTACCACAGACCCCCCCCCCCCCCAGCACCGGTTTTCACACCCTCTAGCACCGGTTTTTGGGGTCCAAAAAACCGGTGCCTAAGTAGCCGGTGAAACAATTTCACCGCCTTTTTGGTTTGCACCGGTTTTATAAAACCAGTGCTAAAATGACACCGATTTTCATGTTAGCGCCGGTCCAAAAAATCAGTTCTAAATTTAGCACCGGATTTTTGGATAGCAACGGTTTTATTTTAGCACCGGTTTTCATATATTAGCACCGATATTAAAAACTGGTGATAAATTTGCACCGATTTTATATGGCACCGGTTTTATATGGCACCGGTTTTTTATTTGCACTGATTTTTAGAAAATTGGTGTTAAAATTGTCACCGGTTTTTGATTTGGAATTGCGATTGGGCGCTGACCGCGGCTGCACACAGCTACTCTATTAGTTCCATTTGGAAAAAAAATAGATTTGGAATTGGGTGCTGACCGCAGCTGTGCGCAACTGCTCTATTACTTCGATTTGGGATAAAAACTGTAGAATAGGGTGCTGACCGCAGCTGCGCGCAGCTGCTCTAATACTTCACTACAAACAGTAAAACAGTCTAACAACGTATATATGGCCACATCTAGAAACATCAAAAAACACTTCCCCTAAATGTATGATACAAAATTAATAATCTATGGGACCAAAGATAACTATCCCAAATATAACTATCTATGGGACTAAACATTACTTTAGATTAAACTAGCAATTAAATCATGTGGCATATACAAATTAAATCACAAGGCTAATTCACACATCTATGGTTCTTAGAATTGCACAGATATACGCTATCATACCATATGGAAAATGTGTCATGTTTTAATCCTTAACATCACCCCTCCAAGCTTTGGATCTCGCTCCGCTAGTTAAGAACTGTACTGGGCTGCATCAAAATGACAAAATATTTAGTATTTCTCCTCATTATTTCCTTTACATTGAAGAAACTTGGAACCAAGTTTTGTTGCACCTTTTGTCATCACTTATGTGTTCTAGGCAATGGTTATGCCCATTCATATAAAGCTCCACGTTTTGTTGCACCTTTAACACACATGCATTGTACCAACCAGCGATTAAAAATTTAAGAAAATAAGCCTACTGCTGGAGTAGAGCAGTCACAATCTAGTACATGGTACCTGAATCTACACATTCCTTTTCCAAACATGAAAAATGTACTATCATCCTCATTAACTGATAACTAAAACACCGGATTAGTAAATCATAGTGAGCAAATTTCCAAGAAGAATGACATTACTTGCACTAACCATCTGAGAAAATTAAAAGAAAAAAAACCAACTATCAACATAATCCAAGATAAGATGACAATTGCAAAAATTGCAGTAGCAAAGAAGTCCAAGTTCTAAGAACCTAACTCAAATTACAAAAAGAGCAAACAATATAATTTGGCATAGTATGTCAAAGAATCTTAATTCCAACAAAATCAAGAGAATAAAGACATCCTAAAAATACTACTCTGCATGTTGCACAGTTCATTGGGTTCACCAATCAAACTTATCCACTGAATATACTTCAATTTGCATTCTTAAATCAACAAAGCACAAAGCTTCTGCAATTTCTCAATAGCCCAATTTGATTAGAAATAAAAATATAATAATGAATCAGTTAACTGCTAATTCAGAGCAATATGAACATGCAAAAGAAAGTGAGTAATGAAAAGCATAAAATGAAAATTAAATAAATACTCTGTAAGTGGGAGTATGAAAATAAAATAACCTCGTGTATGTGGGCACCGCACGTGGATCCCCATAAAGCTCTGACTCGACATTGGTGCTCAAGAAAGGACAAAACTGAAAAGGTAAGATAAAAAATAGAGAAACAAATGAAGAAATCACAAGGCAAAAACAGCATAAGATGATCCCTTTCTCTCAAACAGAGACATGAAGAGGGGAGCAACCCATTCCACATCTCTCATCTCCTTCTTCTTCTCCGTTTCCAATCTCTGTTTCTCGTACTTTGCAACCATGAGACTGAAGGCCATCAATCTCTGACTCCACTCCACCCCAGTTATCGTACTTCTACTTCTTTTCCTAGACATAAATCGAACACTTTGTGGATCCATAATGACAAACCACACCTTCTTCAATGCGATAATTTTCCCAGTTTCAAGTTCACAAGCCCTGTAAACAATGCTACATGTCCCTTGACCAATCATCATCATGAAAAAATACAACTTGAACAACCATCACATAAACAAAGGATAATACATAAGTAAATGCACCATAAGTTGAGTGCAACATACATAATAGAAACACATATCCATGGTAGATGAATCGTGACTATCATCTTATAGTACAATTGACAATATAGAAAATAATATCCAAGAATGGGTTTAATCGCAATCCATACCCCTCGTTTTGACTTTAAAATTTAGACCAAATATAAAGATTTCATATTTCACAAATATAGTCATAGTGAATCATTAATTATTCCCTACAAAGAAACAGGTAGTAAACATATGCTTATTGTGAAAGGACAGAAAATTTGATTATACTAAGAAAGAAAAAAACAAAAAACAAGGGATCAAGATTATATGCATATGAAACTAAAGAGTTATCTTCTTATGAAACTATTTTTTTAATAATCTATGTGATACCTTCGCTAACTTCTCATACGAATAAACCTTCCAAGGTATCCAGCCTTTATTAGCTTTATCGGCCATGACCTGCACCTCATCAACCCCATTTTGCACACCGAGTACCCAATAAACCTGAGGCACACCATCACCACTGATGGCCTGCTTCATCCTCGTAAAAAAAGTGGCGACCCTCCTTCATCGTGTCTCCCATCCTCCGCTGGCGGCAACCCTTCTCTTTTGGTGCTTGATCCCACAAGCTTTACAGAGCGAATGCAACATAAAAAGAGTATCAAAATTGATATCAACTCAATTCTCAAAATGATAAACCCACAAAAAATAATTTGATTTTGATGATTAATTTGCCTCACCTTTACCACCGTCGGACCGCTCTTCCACAGCCTCATCTTGGTGGAGCAAATTAAATCACAGGCACGGGACAAAGATGAGGACTTCTTGTAGGAGAACGGGGACAGAGAGGAGTATGTCGAGGACGAGGACCAGGACCAGTGATGGTAGGGTGGGTATGAATCAAGATGGTGGAGACCGCCGGATGGTTATGGCAAATTGGAGGTGCAGGGTTAGGGTTTTGGCGAGAGGGATGAAGAAGGTGGAAATTAAAGAAGGCTTACAGATTTGATATAATTATAATTTCAACAGTTGAGATTGAATCAATACAAAATATTAATGATTTAGATCAAACTAAGAAAAGTACTGGTTTTAAAAATAAAAAATCTTAAGTATGAAGCACCTATTATTGTAGTTGATGCTTGTAGGTTACTGACCTGTGTTATAAAAGGCATAACGTAGTTGCCTAAATATGCTTTAAATGTCATTTTATCCAAAATATTGGAAAAAAATTTAAATTTTCTTTTTTCTCGCTAAAAATAGCACTGGTATGACTGAAAAATAATGTCGGTGCTAGAATAGTTTGCCCTCCACCTTATTTTTTTAATTTGTACAATTAGGTAGATAGAAGAAATTTAGAGCCCGCGAATCACAAAATTGGAGAAATAAAAATGCAATTAAATAAGAGACGATTACGTTATTGAAACTTGGGCTACAATGGGTGAAAATAAGAGCATGTAACATAATTATTGGAAAATTACATTGTGGTCAAAATTGTGTTACCCAGTTACCCATTGCTCTAAAATACATGGTTTTTTTATTCTTGACTAAATATAGAAATATAAAATAAATGGTTTTTTGGGTGAAATAATGAAAAGCGCTTGTACATGTTCTAGAGTAATTTAGAGTTGATTATTCATACGTAAGAAAGGAAAATTGGAAAAGATTACATATACTACCTCCGTTTCGTTTGGTGCGACACTATAGCCTTAGATGGCTGGATTTATGTGAATGAAATTGAATTTAGAAAGGAAAAAGTAGAATGAGTGAATGAAAATGAAGGAATCATGACATAAAAGGAAAATGTGTCAAATTCACAAAAACAACCAAAAAGGGAAGTGTCACATCCAATGAAATGGAGGCAGAAAGTTCTTGTGCCCGAATGTTGATAAATATTCCCATACAAACATGGAAAATACATTAGGGTGTATATGATAGGATCAAGTTCGAGCGAATTTCAATTTGGAGTTACGAGTAAATTTTTTTTTACCTTTTTCACTTAGCCCCCTCCAAGAAAGTTAGAGTAGTCGAATCATGAAATTGGCAGCACTAAAATGAAATTAAACAATAAAGATCGCTACTTTGCAATTATGGCATGTATGGATGAACAAAGGATCTCGGAAGTCAACATTGATTGCTTGTACATAATTTTGGAAAATTACACCGTGGGCCAAAATTGTGTTTCCCCATTATCCATTGCTCCAAAATACATGATTTTTGTTATTCTTACCTAAATATAAAATATAAAATAATATATTTTTTTTGGTGAATTGTGGGAAAACGCTAGTAGATGTTCTAAAGTAATTTAGAGTTGATTAGTAAAAGTAAGGAAGAGAAATCGGAAAGGATTACGAATATGTTCTTGTGCCCGATCGATGACAAATATTCCGTTACGAATTTGGAAAATAAAATGGTGGTGTATAGGGAAGCACCACATTTGAGCAGATTTCAATTTTGAGTTACAAGTAAAGTTTTTACTTTTTGCAATTAGGTCTCTCCATGAAATTTGAAAGTGCCGAATCACAAAATTAGCGACACTAAAATTCAATTGAATAATATACTATTGCGACTTTGCGATTTGGGCATGTATGGGTGAACGGAAGGGCCTCAAAAGTCAACATTTATTACTTGTACACAATTTTAGAAAATTACACCGTGACCCAAAATTGTGTTTCTCCATTATCCATTGCTCCAAAATACATGATTTTTTATTCTTACCTAAATATAAAATAATATATATTTTTGGTGAATTTTGGGGAAGTTCTAGTAGATGTTCTAGACTAACTTAGAGTTGATTACGTAGAAGTAAGGAAGAGAAATCGGAAAGAATTACATATATGTTCTTGTTCCCGATTTATGATAAATATTCCGTTTCGGATTTGGAAAATAAAATAGGGGTGTATACGGAAGCCCCATGTTCGAGCGGATTTCAATTTGGAGTTACGAGTAAAGTTTTTACTTTTCGCACTTAGGTACCACCAAGAAATTTGGAATTGTCGAATCACGAAATTGACGACACCAAAATTCAATTGAATAATATATGATTGCGACTTTGTGATTTGGGGCATGGCCTCGAAAATCAACATTGATTATTCGTACACAATTTTGGAAAATTACACTGTGGCCCAAAATTGTGTTTCCCCATCATCCATATCTCCAAAATACATGATTTTTGTTATTCAAACATTTATATTCTTATTTATATTAGGTGAATAAATGTTGATCGTTGATTAATTTAATTCAACCTAATTATAGTAAAAGTCAACAAAAGAAGTGAACGATTTTGAAAGTCAAGAAAAAAATATTTTATCTTAGAGCGGTTGCGTGCAGCTGCGCAAATCTCACAATAATTTTGGAAATTTTTTTAAAATTTTGGCAATTTTGTTTTTAAAATTTCGGCGGGAAGATTGAATTTTGTAACATATTTAGCTTAGAGCGGTTGCGTCAATCGCATGAAATTTTTGGCAAATTTTTTGCCAGGAAAATTGAATTTTAAAAATATTTAGCTTTGAATGGCTACGCGCAACTGCTCCCATAACATGAAATTTTTGGCAAACAAATTTATAATTTCTGGCATTTTTTTTGAAAATATTTGCTGGAAGATTGAATTTTAAAAATTTTACCACCAGTTTTTTTAATTAACACCGGTTTTTTGAAAATCGGTGTTAAATTAGCACAAATTTTTAAAAAATTAACATTGGTTTTCAAAAAACCGGTGCTAATTTATTTGCGGTGCCAAAAAATCGGGGCCAGAGGGGTGTCTCTGTAGTAGCGGTGATAGAATTTAGGAGCAAAGTCATTCATCAATCATGTTATACAAATATTCCCCAAGGCTAGTTTAATATAGTTTAATCTCCGCTGTTTGCATGATTAGTAGTTACTAGATAAAATTCTCCCCAGTATTATATTTGTTAGCTATTCCCGACACACAATCGGAGTGATGCCCAATTGTTGGTTGCGTCTAGTTAACTCTTGAATTCTAGTGTATCTGTGGACGACCCTAGACTTACCACTAGTTACTTGTTAGTAGTTGGTCTTGAGCATAGGGGAGCAACATATAAATCATTTGTTGGTATCTTGCACTCCATAATTCTCCCACAAGTTAACGACCCCAGGTGGTGCAGATCAATTGTACATTCAAGAGCCTATAAACATGGTTAGTCTTGATAGATTGAAGCGAAACTCAATAATTATATCGATGAATAAAGTTCTGGTGATGGATTAATACTTAAATGCAATGGAGTTCCATCACGGGAGGAGGGACATTATTGAAATGGAACAAACCTTCAAAATCCCCCTTCCGGATGATTGGATGTATCTTGTACCCAAAAATACCTACTCCTTCCACAAGGATTTTTTTTACAAAGATAAGGGAGGGTGAGCCATCACAACCGTGTGGATGTTCCTTATGGAACCATCCTTCGAGGTATTGCATGGTGTTGGCTTCATTCTAGAGACACTGGATTTTGTAGGTTTTGGATTCCGACATGCATTGGTCAATTTCACAGGGCTACTAATCCTTGTCTTGCTCTACATGAAATAAACAGGAAAAGTTATGTACACAACATTTATCTATATTCACAAGTAATACCACATAATTAGTATGTTACCTTCTTAGTAGGCATGTTGTCAAAAATATACACCAAACGAAGGTGCAATTCAACAAACATTTCTAATGCCTCGTCCACCATATTTGCCTAAGGTTTTAGGATTGGAAGAACTATACCATCTATGATGCTCTTTTTGAAATTTACCACCACATTCTCCTTTGCGACCGGTTTATGATGATGCACTCATATAGATTTGTAGACTTTACCTTCCACCATGACGTGGTTGTTACCATCAATAAATTCGACAAGTACTATGCATAAGAAATTATCCTACCCAAGAAGACTTACTAATTTAAAGCATGGTATAATTTACATTATGAAATATATTGTGTAATATATAAACTATTATCTTTATGTTCCGTTGGTTGGCTCCTATTAATCTATCAAAGGCAAGAGGTGTTGTCGAAGTCCTAGATAGTTAGACGGGTCTACTATCACACTCCCAATTTTCATGTGTTGAGGTTTCCGGTGAAGAAGAGGGAGGGGGAGTTGAAGTTATTGGTTGAGAATTTGCAATGCTTCTCTCCAACTCAAGTGGCATTTTCCTCCCATTCAAATCTTGCGAGACATAAGCCACTAGTTGGCTTAATGTGGATTTCAAAGCATCAATCTATCTTTGTTGACTCCTTGACGTAATGTCAACATTAGGTGGTTGAGATTTGAAAAATGGCCCTATGTGTAGCAAGAGTACCGACACCCCTGACCCGACAGAAAGTTCTTTTTTGTGACTCCTAGCATGTCCTTTTTCCAAACCGATGAACTCGTCGGATTCCTGTTTTCTTTTTAAATCCTCCTATAAGTTACTAGTAGTAAATCTCAATTTCTCGATATTATATTTTAAAAAATGCATTCATATTATATCAACTAAAGAGTAAAAAAATCTTACAATTTGTTGCGCAACCAACTCTCTATCTTTGGTGTGGAACTTGCCCTCCTTCTTTCCACACCCTTTGTATCATTTTAGCCATTTTTGAATCAGGGAACCTCATCGGACGTGAGATATTCCGTAGAATTCCTTGCTTCCTCATCTGTCATTCCGTGCTCCACCTTTTCAAACACTCTAGCCTCGAACATTTCCTTCATGATTATTCTTGTTACTAGTGAGTAATCTTCTCGACTCATGATGTGGCACATCTTGTTTTTGGTTGCAACCTCACTATTTTTTGTTCTTAGACCCTGTAAAATCATCATAAAAATGGTTAGGTTTATCAAATCAACAAGGTGAAATGAGAAGGAAAAATGTAACACAATTCCCCTGCATTTAACCGACATCGGCCACAAGTCGGTAATAAAATTATACCAGTCGAATGACCAATATGAAACGTCACACACATTTTAGGACCAATTCAGTGCCTAAACTTGATTTATGAACAACGTAGAGCACTAGTCGGTTGTAACAATCAATATCCCAATTAGTACCGTGCGGCGTCGCATGTTCACATTGTGTTACTCATTTTGAGGCAAAACATGGACCTTTACGATTATTAAATCACTAACAACCAAAAAAACATACACATTTGACGATACACAATAAACTATACTCATGCATAAGAATGTATATCCAACTATAATATGTCTGTATATATAAATATATATCCATTTTGTATATACTGGTAAGCATGTAAATGTA
>JAULKM010047776.1:0-12874 GCA_032355605.1 Rubia tinctorum
AACTGCATTAGGTAGTTTATAATTTTAAATGTAGTGACCCGCAGTTAATTATTGGACAAGTTTATACACAAAACCTGAATAGGTGATGCTATGCTTCGTCATGTAGCGGAAAAATTCCATTAAACAATTCACAAGTGATAACGTAGCTCTGAACGCTGAATTCATCACACGTACAATCTAGACTCCATTTAAGTCATCCACAATGTATTGACGTCAGACCTCCCAATGAAAAATAAAAGGAATGATAATGAAAGGAAAAGACCAGACAAAATGTCCACTACGCAACTTAGCTCTAACCAGCTCACAATTTAACTCATATATCATGTAGTTCAGTGTCTAAATTTCAAAAGTTTAGGTCACCACTGAACCAAAGTATCATGTCCATAGCCAAGGAAGCAGAACACATGCAATCAAACAGCATCGGAATCTTAACAAGCAAAGTTCGAGCTCAGACATAGGAACACAAGTAGTGGTCGAGCTCTCTTACGTCTCCATATAGAACTCAGACGAAAATCATTCATCCTAAACAGATTAACAATCTATGCTCTCACTGAGTCCACAAACAAAATCCTAATACAAGAATCAAATAGTACATTCAACACAAAAACTATGCTAAAAGAGCTAGCCTAACAGAAACGTACAGAAACTGCAAGCTTGAATAATATATTACCGCAGCAAAAAACATCAAAATAACGAAAATAGCAGCATTCTTACCGTGCGAGTTCAGAATAAGGCAAACATATATGCAAGTCGGCCCCATCATAGGTGAATTTTTGCCATACAAAATAAAGTTACAACTAAAGCAAAAGGCCGGGCACAAGTGCAATATCAGCCTCAGTAACTGGCAACCAGTTCTGCACCACATGTTTGCAAGAACAACTAAAGCAACTATATAAAATAATCAATTAATTCATAGATTAAATTGCTCATAGAACAACGCATACCAATTCAGAATACAAATTGTAATTACAAAAATCACGGGGATCTATATACAGATTCTTTTCAGGTAAAACCTGGCTAATAATATAGTATGATAGAGCTATCCATCCACAGAGGCGGACATTGTGGAAACGGACATACTGATTCCACACTGAAACGTTCAATACTCCGGTCTTCAATGTCATAAACTCCCATGTCTCTGCCGCACACTCCTGTGAAATGATTATTTAGCATACAATCATCTGAAAAATAGATGTGATTAGGTTTAATGACATCACTGGGAGAAGCTGGAACACAACAAGGGGTGTTGTAGCCAATAAAAATGGCTTCTTTATCCAAACTGCTGATCACTTTCCATTCCCCTTTGATCACATCTATGTGGAACAATTCAAAATTTTTGACCCCGTGTTCAGGCTGGGATGATGAATCATCCCGAGTGACCAATATCAGCTCCCCATCCGATGATCCCACTAAATACAACAACTTACAGATGACTAAGTGATGAGGTACCGTAGTTATGAGTCGCGCTGCAGTACGATCATCATCAGTTCTGTCGGGATCCAGAACCCACACACCTCCAGACCAATCAATGGCATACAATTTGTCTTTGCAATAACCCAGATTTACGAATCGGGGTCTGGGGATGTTTAGAACCAACTGGAAGAGTGATCCTCCTACCCAAGTCCACCTTTCGTCTCCAGGCCCGGGCCTCCAAAACCCCAAGAAATGAGCACCAATCACCACCAACACGAAATCGGAGGAATCATTGGATGGATTATCGGACAACATAGCTCCTTGTATGAAATACGCGGTCGGATTGCAGCAGTACTCATCGTAGTTTGGGAAAGCGGTGAAATTGGGTAGTTTGATATTAGCACGAGAGATGGGATTCAACAAAGCAGCATCTCCTGAATCATCCACGGTTACCAACCATCCGAATCTCGCCTCCAGACATCTTTTCCCCTTGGCTTCCGGGAGGGATATTCGCATAATTATCTTCCTCTTGGAGATGCTATACAGTTCCCGCTCGTCGCTGTTGTCCTTCTCTGAAAGCAGTAAGAGATGAGCTAACCCTGCCTTGATCTTACGCAAACCGGCACGCCGCCAGGAGGTGCAAACGCCTCTGAACGCCATGACATCTTCCACTGTTGGCAGCCGAATGGCGATTTCCACCACCAGTTCCGGCAAAAGGCCGGACCAATCAGCCACATCCTCGACCCCGACTTTATTATCACTCGACATTTCCCCGTTTTTATTATCACTCAACCTTTCCGGGATGTACATGATTATAAATGGATAAAAATCGAATCTTTATTGTGTATAATGCAGAAGAAAAAGAAAGGAAAAAACCGCAGAAGAGGAAGAAGACAGAGGACCTTGAGAAGGAGAGGGCAGGCGCGAGTATTTATAGGCACAGCAATTTGGGTTTGAGTTTCGGTTCCGATTCCGATTCCGATTCCGATTCGGTTTCCGATTCGGATTAGGATTAGGATTAGGATGAGGATGCTTCCTCTCTTCCGTTCAATCCAAAATTGCACGCTTCTTTTTTTCAAACTTAAATTAAATCCCATTTGCAGTATGGATTTGGTTTTATCTCGGTGATTTTTATGATCAACGAGGGTACTTGTGTCATTTTATACACTATTCGCTTATCCTAGGGGTGTTTAAATTGCAGAACCGATCCGATCAATTTTGGCTCGGTCCATTTAAGTTGGATCGGATCAATGTTCCATTTGGATCAAATTGGTCTATTCAAAACAGGTCGGTCAGATTGTGAACCAAATCGATCCGTTTTGAACTATTTGCAATTTTATTCTATTTTCTTCAGGAAAAAATCATTTTAAAAAATAGTTTAATTTAACATATCTATAATTAATTTACTTTATAAACAAGTTTAACATTCTTGAAAATATATATGTTTATATAAATAAAAATAATTTTGTAAAACTACTATTTATTATAAATAATATATTGATTAAAATATGAAATGTATATATTCATCCTTGTATTAAAATAATAGTTTAATTACATATTTTAATTGAAATATTAAAATTATTTCAACTAAGTAAAATAAAAAGAATTATATTTTTCTTTATTAAGTGAATAATTTATAATTAAATAATATAATATTCTTATTCTAAATTATATGAAAATAAATTATGATTTTATTTATTATTTAAAAATTATTCATTTTATTGAATAAATTATAATAAAAAAATTACTATGATTTGGGTCGATATGAGTCAATTTTGCAATCATGTCCGACCCGATCCGACCCGTTTGACCCTAAATTTTAGGCCATTTTGACCGAGACAGCAGACCCGCCCCTACCCGCGGGTCAGCATGACCCAACCCTTGCTTATCATGGGTTTTTTGAAGAATTGTCATGATCATAAAGAGTGAGGAGGGTAAATTAGTCCTTCCATGCTAAAAAAGGGCAACTCAGAATCAGATCAAAGGCAGTTCCGGCGATCGGTTTATCATATCGGAAAATTAGTTGTAATTCCAGTATAGTAGTTAGTGTTTTGTCTTTAAATACATCCTCTGAAGGTATTAGAAAGGATAGAATAGTTTGTATATTGCAAATCACGATTGTTCTCTTTCTCATCTCAATACAATTCTAATTTTCTTTATCATCCAAATCTGAACTCTTAGCTCATTTGAGCTGCAAATTACCTTTCTGTTTTCTGTATTTGCTTGGATCGTGACAAGAATATATGGTTTTTGCAATATTTGATGGGTAAGGCCATGTCCAATAGAGATTATATCTATTAGACAATAAATATGTAAATATTTAGTTACCTACATTAGCACAGTTGTATATATAGTATAACTCTCTTATATAATTTATTTATACTGAATGATAATGAATGATCCATTACAAAATTACACAATCTTACATCTATAAACACTACTAAAACAGCAAGTTTTTGGTCATGTGGCACCCCCACAATTAGCCAAGTCAGCTTGCCACATCAGCTTTTCACAATAAAAAAAATTGATTTTTTAGTTATTGTGTTTAACGCTGAAAATTTATTGCATTTAATATGCTTTGGTTTCAAAAATAATATTAACGTTGAACGAGGAGTCTCGCTTCCTTCTCCTTCATCTTTCTTTCCAAAGACTTCTAATTTGGACCTCATACCCTAGCTGAAATGGCTGGACCTTCTCCCTCTCAGACGCCTTGCAAAACTAAAGCCTCTTGATGAAGTAAAATGCCACCCAAACATCCCCTTCTTCCATGACATACACCACGTCGATGCTCAAATGACAAACATCTCCCACTGTTCTGAAGGGTTAGACACTGTAGCTTTTAAAAATATTTCTTTACCCTCAATGACAGGTAATTTTCGGATTTTAAATATATATATATATATATATATATATATATTTCAGATGACTGAAAAATAGATTACATTTGGCAGGTAGGATATCTATTTACTAGTAAATTTGGAGAGCTTAAAGCCAGTTCTGATATTTGTAACTGGTGGAGCCTGGATTATTGGGTTTGTAAATCTGCCAAAAGTTTTTTCTCTTTTTGTCATACTAAATAAAATAAAGAAGGGTGGAAGATTATTTTAATTTCGTCATGCTTATGATATCACAATTCACATATACAAAGCCTTGGGTTCTTTTCTGGGACTATAATTAGCAAATAAAGGCATCATAGTGGTGTGTCTCGATTACAGGTAATTGGATTAGTTGTATTTCTGTTCTGTTGTACCATCAAGTCTCACAACTCATTGTTATTTTACACGCTTATAGAGAAGCGCATATTAATTTCAGCATGTCTGAAAGTTTTGCATAGTGGGTTTTTTCCTTATAGGGCTGCTAATGCTTGATATGTCTGAAATTACACTGGCTTTGCTGTGAATAGAGCAAGGGTTGGTATGATTCCGTTAAGACTTCTATTTACAATGGTTGATGAATGTATTTCAGGATTTTAACAAGTCGATAATATATCCATTAATGGAGGCTGATGTAACGATGTTCATTATGTCCATAATTTATCAGTCATTTTTTCAGTTTATTTTTTTCATAATGTTTTTGTTTTTAAATAGCTAATTTCCATTGTTTTAGGGCTTTCATATTAGGATTCACTGTCTTGGTTCCCACATGCTTCTAGAACGTTTCGCTGATAGGAATCTATATCTTTTTTAAAATTACTTTCTTGAGTTTGTTGGTATTCTTATATTTTTTTAATGTCCAGATTTTGCTATATTTATTGACAGTGCTAAGAAGTGGTAGTATTGCTTTCTATTTATAAGTTGTAAGTACTTTAAGGGAGAGAGAAAAGCTCTTCAATGGAATGAAGCTGACCTTTTTCATTGATTTTAGTAGTGCAAGTTTAGTAGGCTTCTTTTGTTTTCCAGTTTGATCTTATCTCTGTAAAAAAATTGTATGTTTGCCTATTTTCTTCTATTTGGGAAAAAGGTAGTGCTTCGGTTTGAGGAGGTGGATTTTTTTGTATTCTGTTGCATATGGTATTTGTTCATGTTAATTTTTCAGTAGATATTGTTTTAGGGTGATTAAGAATTATTGTTGTATCTTCTCTATGATAAATTTTGTATGGTATGATGCAAAATGTGTTTATTTTTACTCCAGTTTCTTGCTTGGCCACAGAAAGTTTGCTTTTTTGAGTTTTTTTTGGCTGAAGAAGTAGATAATAGCATGGCTAGATGATGCTTTTTGGTAATTCAAGAATGAGGTATTTCATCTTTACCCAATAGATGATTTCTTGCATTGGTGAAGTAAGCTAAAACGCTTGAAATTTAAGTCATATCAAGCTCAATTAGGCTGGTAAGTTATGCAAACAAATTTACCCACTATCATGATCTTCTTAATATAATGATTGAGGGTATGCAGAGTTGTCTCAAACTTCACCAACATTGAGTCATTGTTCATGAGATCACCGACACCGGGTTTTCTATTTTATTTCAAATAGAATAAATTTTTAGTTTGATCAGAAGCTCAGACCTTATTCTGGTGTGATAAGAAGGATGTTTAGATGTAAGGTATGAATTTTGTATCACCTTTTGTCCATTTTAGATAAGATTATGTTGGTCAAATTCTACAATATAACATTTCATTGAGTTCATAGATGTTTTCTGTTTAGTATTGTTGAGGAAGTTTGTTGTACAAAAAGAGCAATTAAGTTGCAAATGTATATATTTATGTGGATGTAATTGTTCCATATGGAAAAGGACCTCACGTGTTGCACTCTCATGTTGTGGAGGAATGAGGTATTCTTATAACAGTGCTTTGCATTTTGATAAGGGTGCTTTGAGTCCATAGGGCTTTGTCAAGAATAATGGTATTCTGCCTCCTATCTATGAGTATCAAGAAAGGATGGATGTAAATTAAAGTAATAACTTGTGTAGTTCCAATTACGCTATAGAATGCTATGATTTTAGAGATCATAGTAGCAGTATGCAAGTTGAATCTGTAAATATTTTTGTCATAAAGCTACTTAGGTTGTCATTTGGTGATGTTATACATGCTTGTGCAAAGAAGCAAAATCGTGAACTGGTCGAGTAGTTAATGTCACACGTAACTTAGAGGCTGTAATTATAATATTTTTCGCTGACTCACATCATTTAATACTCTATTTTATGGCTGGAACTTTTTTCTGGTACATATGATGGCTTCTTAAGAGGATTTGTAGCTTCGATAGTTTTCTATGATGGCAAGGAAGCTTCTTTGATGATGTGTGTGCTTATATATGTGCTTAAAGTGTGTGAGTTTGTGAAGAAAAAGAGTGGATTTGGTTTATGATGAAATGTCGTTATTTAGGGAAGCTTCTATGATTTTTTTGTGTTACATGGGTGATGAACGCGTGTTTTTGTGTAGGAACAAGAAAAGATTTTAATTTGGATTGTGATGAAATGTTGTTGAATATGGAAATTTTTGTGATGGAATGTGTGCTTGTGGGTGTTTATTAGTTTGTGATTGATTGAGTTAAAGTGACGATTTGTATTTAGATTATGATAAAGTGTTGTTGCATGGAGAATTTTTTGTTATGCCATGTGTGCTTTTGTGTGTTTTATAGACAACAAATGTGTGTATCATCGTGTGATTCTGAGAGAGAGAATTGGTTAGGGTTTGGATTTCGATGAAATGTGGTTGAATGAGAAATTGCTACCACGGTGTGTGTGTGTGTGTTTGTGGGTGTTGTTTGTGTGGTTAGTGTGTTAATTAGTGTGTGATCGATTGAGAAAAAGATTCGATCTTGATTTTAGATTGTAAATTACATCGAAGGGTCTTGCTTACAGGATTTTTTGTGATGCCTTTATGTTTTTGGATGTTTTATGCGTGGTGAATGTGTATCAGTGTGTGACTGTGAGAAGAAAAGTGGATTTTGACATGTTCATATTTCATTTATGCAGGAAGTTTTGGTCTCATGCAAATGCCCCATGCTCTTCTACAGTTCGCACTTTGATTCTCTGTAAAGCATCATACCCAAATACATAAACAACATTTACATCAGTGGTGGAGGTCAAGCCGTGGAACGACTAGGGAGAAAGATTGTGGCCGAATGAGAGGACCACTGATGGAGGTACAACGTAGTTATTGTAAGATTGGTTGTGTATAGCAGTTGTGTATGAAGTTATTTCTGCGGAAGCTGGTGATGGAGTTATTTCTGCGGAAGTAACAAATAATTATGTAAGAGAGGTTCCTCCCCTCCAAGGGTTGTTGATAATTCTTCATGCAAGAAGTATGTGATGTCATATGGATGACCCACAAGTGGTCTAACCAATTATGCTGCTGCCTCCTGCATTTGACTTTTGCTTGCTTGCCGAGTTCTGAAGAAATTGGAAATGCATGCTGAGTATGAAGGAAATATTTGAGGCTATTTATTTTTAAAAGAACCATAATTTTATAGCTTTAATGATATAATTATTGATTCATTATCAATAGTACATATTTCATATTTTACTCAGTATATTATTTTTAATGTAATGTTTTTCTATATGCATATATTATATTTAGAGTATGTCTCTTGAAAGACGGCGCCTTATATTTAAACCAAGTTAAATTATACTTTTTGGTCAGACTTTGAAGAAGACTATTTGACAGCAACGTCTGATCGTTTTAACCTCTCCTTTTAAAAAAATCATCCATTCTCTACCTGTTTCCTTTTTTTACTGAAATATATCCATTTTCTAATCTTAATTATCGCTCAACTTTGTGTACATTTACTGAAAACGTAATCTAATACAATTATTATTTTGAATAATATAATAAACATTTTAAATTCAGAAATACCAATTAGAAAAAAAGAATTATTTAATTTGAATAAAGGAAATATGTAGCATAATTTAAATAGTTTATAAAATTATAATTTATTCTTTTCTGAGAAAGTCTCCTGTCAATGACCTCTCATTAAGTTATGAACTATCTACCATATTTTTATAAATTATGCGTTGTATTACTTAAACTATATAGTAAATTTTAAAAATTAGTTAACATATTTTTAAAATTAAATTTTATGGACATGTCACTTATTTTTCACTTTATACACTGCATTTGTTATATTACATACTAAATATAAATATTTTGAAAAAATATTTTTTTTATACTATATATTTTTATATTTTCACATTCAAATACATAATATTATTTGTTTCATGTTTTAAAATACAATATTTAAATTTTATAAAAATTACACAACATTTAAGGAAAAAAGGCACAGTGGACTGTCAATAAGTTTATGGAAATGACGCAGACTTTCTCATAATAGATATTTCTTATTTTTATCACTATATTTTTTACAATGTAAATTATTTTTATACAACGGATAATATTTTTCAATACAAAGGCATGTTTATTAATTTTTTTAAAAAATATATAATAATTAATTGTGTTGTATCAACAAGAGTCAATTTTTTAAAAATAATATTAATTTATTTTAAATATCGCATCGTATATAATTTTCATTGAGATGCAACAGAAATTTATAACTTATTAATGTCATAAATTACTTTATATTTATCATTTTGTTCATAAATCCGTGCATCGGCACGGGTGTTATCTAGTTATCATAGTTACGCCAACCATAGACCGCTAAACCCTAGGTAGCACGAGTACGGTAAATAGTTTACGGTACCCGTACCAGATACGTACATGGTACAGATTCGGTGTGAGTTCGGTCTGGGAACGTTCCCGGTATGGTTTGATTTTTTGCGTACTTTGATCGAGTACGAATAATGTTAAGGGTATGGTAAAGATGAAGGGTACGATTTGGGGTACATTGTACCCCATTAATTCTAAATAAAAAAATAAAATTATAATTATAAATACGATTTTTTTTTAAAATAGAGCAAAACCCTTCGTTCGCCTGATTTGAAAAAAAGAGTTTATTGTTGAAAATTGATGTTTTTCATTCACTTTTCATGCTTATTGTTATGTTTTTCTTTAACTTGTACAATGAATTTTATTTAATGTTTGCTTATTTTAGTCTAATTGTTTAAAATTTCAAATTATAATCTTGTCATGTAGTTTATTTGCTAATTATTGTAATAAATATTAAGTTTAAACTACATTTGAATGTTTTCATTTACTTTAAATTGTTTAAAATATAAAATAATATTGTCTTTGATTCAGAAATGATTAATTATTAATAATAATATTAATATATATTTTTAATTTTTATTTATAATCGTATCTATTTCGTACCCGTACTCACTAATTTTCAATTTATCGAATCTCGTACCCGTACTCACTAATTTTCAATTTATCGAATCTCGTACCCGTACCCAAAATCATACCTGTGCTATTTAGGCTAAGCCCTATAATTTCTCTTCTTCGTTGCTACGGCAACAACGCTGAACCTTCGATTATAGCCGCCATCGGAAGGCCTTTGCTTAGTAAACAACTGTACCGCCGTGCCTTTGCTTAGTTAACAAGCTTTTGGTAGCTTTGATCATTCAAAGCTTTGCCTTTTATTTACCAACATCAGGCGGCCACTTTGTCTTTTGTTTACAAACAGCAGGCCGCCGATTGATTTTGCCGCTGCCGTCTGAACCCATACCCGGGGCTGATGCTCCGGCGAGTTCAGAAACGCCGTCCGGTCTACTCAATCTAGGACGTCGCTGGAGCGGAGAGGGGATAACCAAATTTGGAAAAAAACATCAGAATTGAGAGTAGTGGAGTAGAGTGGACATGTGTCGTGGTGGTCTCTTCATTTCAAGAGACCACTCTGAAAACTGAAAATGCCCACAATAGTGGTATCTAGAGCGGTCTCTTAAAATTTACTAGCGGGTTGGAACACCGCGCGTTGCGCGGTGTCGTAGGATTGAGTTTGTAAAAGTTGGATTGAATGGTAAATAAATATATATTTTGGTAGTTATTATAGTATAGGGAATTATGAGGTAGTGTAGGTAAAGGTGTAAGAAGATTCGCGCATAAGTTTAATTTTGTAATGTAAAGTAAGCTTGAAGTTAATAGAATCTATATTCGCAAGTTGTATACGAGTATTGCTTGAATGAGAACATGTGGTAGGAATGGGAAAAAATGAAATTTCTTTTTCCTTGTTTAGTAAGAGGGGAAAAAATGTGTTTGACTATATGTTGTAAAAAACATATATGTTACATAGTAAAGAGTTGATAAGTTTCATATTGAATTTTAGATATTTGCAATAGGGAGATTCTAAAAGATGATTAAGTAAATCAGGATGCATACATGATTGTAAATAGATAAAATAAACTGATGGGTATTTCATTCACTAGTAAAATAAGGCCAAAAGTGATAGTATGTCCGCTGCATTTACTTCATGTGTTAGGGAGAAAAAGGCTAATTTTTAAATTTAATTGACAAATACTTCTTGTGCATATATTAGGTAGCATGACATAGGTGTTTTAGAAAAAAAACGGTAATTAATTGACATACAAGCGCAAAAACTATTTATGTTTCTTGGGAGGTGGCAAACACGGTAATTAACTAACATAGAAATACAAAAACTATTTCTGTTTCTTGGGAGGTGGTTCTGTGGTGCCTGAGAGGTCGTCAAATCTTGCTAACAAAGAAGCTTTAGTTTTACCTGTCGTTAATCATGCATACATACTAAAATGGTTAGTGATTTAAAATGATAATGGGGGAAACGTATAAGGATGCTTTCTCCACCTTTTATGAGCTGTAACAATCTATCATATGAGAAAACAGAGCAGTATAAATTAACCTCTTGTATTTAGGTGTGACTGAGAGGGAGCTTCGGTTGTGTTTTTTTCCAAAGAAGAAGCTGGGTTGGATTGAAATTCTTGTTGTGTCTTTAATGTGGCAGCATCTGGTGTTTCTCTCAGCAAATGTGAAGGCACATCACAGGGTGGAGTTGTTGCTGCCGTAGGAGTTCCTGTGAGAGAAGTTCTGGGTGGTGTATCTTCTGCTGACACAGAAAAGGCTGCATTTTCAGAGCATTTCACGACTGTGTATCTAGGAGCAATTTCGTGCGGTTTCAGTTTTCCGCTTGTCAGCTGAACTATGTATTCTTTTTTTCCAGATATGACTCCCTTAACTGTATGTAATCCTGGCATCGAATAGAAGAAGTATATGAATAAATATGTGTGATTAAATTTGTTGACGGACCTTGTTTCAATTTATGGATGAGTATGTAAAAAAATGTTTTTCATTTATATTTTTTTTGTACCTGAGATACACCTTGCATAGTTTCCATAGCAGTTAAACCGAGTAAAGCTTCAGCAGGTTGACCAAACAAAGTTGCGTTGATAGTTCCGCTGGAATCGGTTAGTTTTGCTTCAAGGCGGCATCTGGAAAACAATATAACATATTAAGCTTGAAGTGATATGTTTCAGAAATCCAATATTGCGAACGATAAGTATATGATAGCAAGGATGATGACGCAGAGTTACCTAGGTTATGCAAGTTGCTTTGTTGAGCAAATGTTGCATGTGTATTCAAACTGAAATCCAGCGGTTGTAGCATTGAAACACTTCTTACAGGCCATATAGTGGTAATTCTGAGAAATTCCTTGCAGGCTGACAAAAACTTTTGAACATGGCATCTAAAAGACGAATCTGTTTGTTAGTTGTATTTGATTGATGACAATATATCTATGATGATGATTGTGTAAGAAATGGCCAGTTAGGTTTCCTATAATATATCACCTTTTGATCAGGAAGTATGTTGGCCAGTGGAGTTAAATTTGTAGTGGCATTCAGCGAGACACTTACAACATGTAATGTGTCGATGCCAGAGGAGACAATTTCTTGTATTTTTTGTGGTTCTGGGTTGCCCTGTAGTAAAAGGAGAGTGTGAGTAGATGAGTATGTTTATACAAGTAGATTATGCAAAAAGCATACCAATTTTTCAGATCAAGTGCTTCATCAGTTGAGGCATCCAACAACAGGCTTGTGCAAAAATTTGATGATAGTTCTAAACCTGCATGTGAAGTATAGGATTGCTTATCAGCACAATACTTATTTTGGTGTTTTCTACGATCGGTAAAAGATTGGAAAAATAGGCTTACCATTGAAAAATACTATGTTGACTCGTCTTGCAATGAGGACTGGATATTGTCTAATCATGCGAACTAAGGCAGCTCATTCGGTAGTGACAAGTTCAGCCCATAAAGATAATTTAATGGCTTCGAAGCTGGGAAACCATAAGGGCATGCAGAAATGCTTTAGCTAAAGGAAAAAGAGGACTGTATATGAAATGGAAAGCAGTTGTTCAAGAACCTGTCATTTAGGAGGGTAAATTTTTGAAGCAACCGTGGGCCTTTTTGTGTGACAACTGTCTGAGTGGGTTGATATGCTACAACAATGCCTATTACATCTGTTAAATAAAAGAAGAAGATGGGATAAGAAAGAATGTAAAGCAGGGGTAGGGAAAGTATAAAACAGCATGTAAGGTTTTATAAAAGAGCTCTTAGAAATTTACCAATAGGTCCTTCTGCTTTATCATAAAGTCCAGGTATTTC
>JAULKM010047785.1:0-29015 GCA_032355605.1 Rubia tinctorum
GAGCAGTTAATAGTGAAAGTGTTTTGGCCCCATTCAAAATTTTAGAATTTTTAAGTCTAATGACACTGACGTCAGCACACGTGTTTTACCATTTCTGCCCCTTGCTGAATTGCCAACTCAACTTGTCTTAAAGTTTGAGCCAAAAGCAATTCAGCAATTTTTACCAGGACGGAGGGAGTATACCCCTAGTCCTTTTTTTGTGCACATTTATCCCTCGGTTTTTCAAACGCCGATCTCCCGCTATAGAGACATATGTGCACTTTCAAAAAACTGGGAGTGGTATATGTGCACTTTCAAAAAACTGAGAGGGGTATATGTGCACTAAACAAATAACTCGGGGACATAAATGCATTTTACCCTATTTTTAAAGTTGTTGAAATAGCTTTAAAATGATTTGTGGACAAAAAAATTACTCCCTTTGTCCCAGGGGGAATATGGAAACTTTCCCTTTTTGGGTGTCTCAAGCAAATATACACACTTTTGTCTTAAGGAAATATTCAGCATTATAAAAGACAATATTACCCTCACAAACTCAATATTTTACCAAAACCAACAACCCATTTCACAAGCTTAGTCAAAAGCCCTTTTCTTTGCTCATCCCCCTCCCCACCAATTCCTTCCGCAGCCTCCTTCTCGCCACCACTCCCCTCCCCTGGCCTCCGTTTCCGCCAACATTCTACTCCCCTCCTCTCCCCTCTGCCCGTCTACTCTCCTTCCCTCCGCCACCACTCTGCTCCGCCACCACTTCCCACCCCTCTCTCCGGCTCCTCCTCCCCAGATCCACCGTTGTATTCTTCCGTATCATGTCTCGTTCCCTCGCCGTTTTCTTCCATGCTCGCAGTTTTCTTCCATCTTTGGTCCCTTTTCTTCTACTAGATCCTTCGTCGCCTTGTGGAATTCGATACCAACTTATCCACGACGGCGAAGGCAGATAAGGAATCGCCTTAGACACGGTGGATTGAGCTTGTGCGAGTTAGTCGCTGGTGATGACGGGAGGGTTTTCAGAGGGAAATGAGGAGGCCCGGCGGGAGGGTTTTCAGAGGTGAGAGAGGATGTAGTGTGAGAGATGCGGCGAGGGGAGGAGGGATTTTCAGAGAGGAGGTAGTGTGAGAGAGGAGGAGAGGTGAGGCGGAGATAAAAGGTGGCGGAGGAGGAAAAGACGTGAGCGGCAGAGGAGATTGAGATGTGAGCGACGACGATAGGAAGCAAAGAAGCAGCGAGAGGAGGCAGAAAATAGGTGAAGTAGGCAGGAGCATATTAGTCTTTTCACCAGGGAAAATTTGCAGAGAGGTTTTCTCTCTCTGCAGATTCCCCTGGGATGGAGGGAGTACATTTTTATTTTCCACATTTATTTTTTTATTAAAAATGAAACTAATACATTAATAAAGTGACACAAATAATTACTCCCTCCGTTGGCATCATAGGTTTATATTTTATTTATTTAAAGTTAAAATGTGTGGAAATAATTGAATAAAGAGAGTAAAAAAGTTTAATAAATTATTGAGAATGACTCATTTTTTTCATAAAAGAAAAAGTGATAAATTTAGAGAATATACTAAACTAATAAATTTGTCAAATTATAAAAAAAATAAAAAATAAAGTAAGACATTTATAGATTCAACAGTATATTTGTATCCATTATTCGACAATACATCACTATCGTTTGGCGATTTGTATGCACTGCTACAGCTATAGTGTTCTTAATAATTAAACGTTCCAGTTGCATTAATAGTGCTTTGACAGCTCAAAGTTGAAAATGCAACTCCACAAAACAAACATGTTAGCTAGTCGGCTAAGAGTTGTACTCCCTCGGTATTCTAATTATGGCGTCTTTGACCACAATTTCTTTTCATATCATGTGTTGATCATTGATAACTTTTATTGTATACACTAACAGATATCATGTTAAATACCTTTGGATTCCCCATAACATATAATTTTTAAAAAGTAACATTTTATAATCCGTTATTGTAAGCAACCAAAGTTATCGGTGATCAAACATGACTTGAAAAAATGTGAGAAAAAAGGGGGCCATAATTAGAGGAACGGAGAAAGTACCACTGGGGATAATTTTTCAAAGTACACTTCCCAAACTTTTTCCTTACCCCTTTAGTACCAAATCAAACTGCAAACTTCACTTTATATCACTGTTGACTGTCTAATTTTGATCACATATTTGAATAGATATATAAACAATAATATTATCGTCTGTGATATTGTTGGATTCGTCATGACAAGTAATTTCTCAAAAATAACTTTTTTGCCGTTATTATATGTAGTTAAACACATTAATGATTAGATAAATTTATTGATGAGCGTAAAAATATTCTTTGTAATTTGAGTTGGAACAGAGGGTACGAAAAACGTGGTCAAATATATTAAAGGACCAAATCGACAAAATTAATGGCATCAAGCGTCCGATCACAAGCGGGGGGAGTCGGTGTATCTCTTGAAAGAAACTCCATCCACGTTATTTTGGATTTTAATTTTGTGGCGTTCGTTGCTATCAAGTCTTGTGGAGTACTTCCTCTCTGTTTCTCTATTATTGACACACTTTTCTTTTTAAATTATTATTTTTATCTTGACAAACTTTCTATTTTTGGCAAGATTCTTTCAATTTCATCCACTCATTCTACTTTTTACTTCATGCATTCATTTTCTTCACCTAAATCCAAATATTATACATATAGTGTCAAAATTAGAGAAACAGAAAATTATCCACTAGTAAATAAAAATTGACTAATTACTTAATTAACTTCTTCATTCTTCCAAAAATAATTAACTAATTTTATAGATATTTTCAATTTAAATCGTTAGCTCAAAGATTAAAGCATAAATAATACGAGGTGGTGAATAAACATGTGATAATTTTTATAATTATTTTATTTTTGAGTAATTTTAAAAAGGTCACAATATTATGAGGACTATTTGCACAAAAAGAAGTTAATTTACATAATGAACACCCTCTTTCCTACCTTTTCTAATTCCTCTCTGAGAGCAAAAAGACTCTCAACAGAATTCATATAATTATCAACTCGAAACACATAAAATATCAATAGGAAAACAGAAGCAATAATTTTATTTTCAAAATGATTTTTTATAAAGGATCGGGCAGATATAATATTAAACACTCATTAGAATACATGTAATTATCGATTTAAGAAAAATTAACATCAACATAATATCATTTGATGCAAAACTATAACCAATTTATCTAAATACACTAATATCAAACAATCCAATCCTTCTAAACTTGACCTTTCAATCCCATCCCTAGAACTTCATACAACATTTGTTTGACTCAACACTAGAATATCAAATTAATGATGAAAATTAGAAACCTCATCATTATTAGTTGATTGTCACTAGAACTGAAACATCAACAAAATACATGTAAACATCAACTGATATCGCATAAACATCGAGAGGTTGTCGTCGTACCACTCAAATATACAATTTATAGCCCTAAATGCTTCCTAAATACAACTAAATAGATAGTGAGAAATCGATCGGGGTCGTATACGAAAAAGAGGAATAATAGCATATACATATATAAAAGCAATTAAAGAGGGCAATTTTGGTTGGGTTTTTCTAAGTTATGAAAGGAAAAACAAGACAACTAGCACATGAAGACAACTAAACTATTCATGGAACAAACTAAGAAAAGATGATAAAATCATAATTAACAAAACCTTGGGCGTAATTGATTCCCACTTCCAAGTCTCTTATAGATCCAAGAAAAAATCCCTCATTTAATCACATTGATTAATTATTGTGAATGCTATCACTTCCATTTTGAAGATAAACATTCCGTTCATCTTAAGAGTAATTTACAAAAGCGATCGACCATTTGTAAATCTCACCAACGATCACTTTAGACAAACAACGTCTAAAGGTATTTCATCAATGAAATCATACACAAAGAACAAATAGATTTGATAACAACTACAAGTATTCTACCAAATATCTAGTCATTTAACCAAACAAAGCATTCATTAGGTTTAACCTAGAAAGATCGACATTCAAGATTCTACCTTTTTGTGCTACTTTAGGATAAATATGATAACAAATCACATTAACATACTCATCTAGAAAGCATAACATCATCTACCCAACAAGAAGTTCTACTTCCATGTTCTTAGATTCCATGCAAAAGTGAGAACAAATTGTGCACATCTAACACCCTAGCATTTAATCATACAAACCTTTCATATTCTCAAACAACCCATCACATAAATTAAGTAAACAACATCATTAATATCACAATAAATGCTAAGTAATCAAAGCTCATAAAAAAGTGAAATAGGGTTTCTCACTACATGAGCTTGGAAGCTTCAATCAATTGCTCCCAAGTGATGGGTTTAGCTAATCACAATCTTCCTACAGATATTAAACACAATCATACAAAATAAAGATGAAAAATATGAAGAATAAATGGAAAAATTGGGTTCCAGGGAGAGGATTTACGGTCAAGGAGAAAGGATAGGAAGTGGGTGGCCAAAAGTGCTTTATATAGTACGAGAGAGAGAGAGAGGAAAAGAAAAGAAAAAAAAGGAAAAGTGTGGCAGGATCCCTCCTGGTTGAAATGGGCTCACCCTGGCGGTGGAGGCCTCGGTAAAATGTTATGATCTAGGCTCATTGATCCGCTCGGGAGGGTGATGATCTGTGTGGGCGGACTGCAATTTGCGGCTTCTTGTTTGATTCAGACGGGTGAACCGTTGATCTGTTTTGGGAGTACTTGTAGTCAATTTTATAGTACTCGTAAAGACAAATCCAATTAACTATCCATGGTTACCAATTCTTCTCGGATCATTCTCAGAACTTGGCTTCAAAACTTAGATTGTTCTTCACCCTCTACTTTTCTTTCCTTCTTCACTTTATTTTCAACCACTTTATAAGTGGCATTCCTCTTTCTACCATTCTTGTTAATGGTCTTCTTCAATCTTCTACCATCCTTGCAAATGGCCTTCTTCATGATGGTCTCCAGATAAGCTCACAAAACAGATATAAATTAACCAAATCATGAAGGTAGAACAAGTTAGACACCACATGCTTACAAACTAGGGAAATGAGGGTAAATAACCACACAAGGTTATTCTAAACCCCTATTTTGTAAAACACCTAATAATATAACTACACCAACAAAAAAGCTTCAAATGGATGTTAATTGCACTCAGAAAACATCAAAATCGCGTCTCATGAACTCCCTCACACTTAGACCCTCACTCGTTCTTGAGTAAGAACAAACAAAGTCTTAAGGTGATTTCTAAGCTATGTTTTCCCAAGAACACAACCAACACATTATTCTCGGAACTATATTAACCCAAAACATAAAATATTGCCAACCCTCACATCCCGATCTAGGGAGTCCTAAACCACCAAAACAACAAAATCATGCCATAATAAGAATGAGGTATTAACATCCAAATAAAGTCAAGAAGATAGCTTACTCTACCTGGAAATCCCACAAATAGGTAAAAACAGGAGAGAAGAGTTCGCATATTTCCATTTCTCTCAATTCTCTCATTTTGCCTCGGAGTCTTCTCAAGTTTTCATCCTAGCCTCTATTTTCTTTCAAATCTCACACCTCACCTTTTTACACACCGTAAGACCTCTCATTTGTGCGTAGTTAACCCTTTTGGGTTTTCGATCTAGTCAGGCCCCCCGTTTTGCCTAATTTTCCCTCTCGGGTTTTTAACTTAACGAGATTTTTTAAACAAAACAAATTAAAGTGAAGCATATGCATACTACAATACAATACAACGAGATATATTTCTCTCCCCACACTTGAAACATACATTTTTCTCAATGTGAACAAAATGACAAGATAAATAAATAAGGGTGAAAGAAAGAAAAACTCAAAACTATGACCTTGAAGGTCCTTCCCGGTGGTGTAAATGCTCACTTCTCAATGAATGTTCTCTCCTCCGCGTTCTCAAACTCCGCCCAATATGCAACTTTGGCCCATCCACTATAGATTCACAACTGTACAAAAGCCAATCAAAACTCACAAAAGGCAAGAACTAGTAGTACTCCTAGATGGTGGTTTTGGTGGTGGTTTTAGGTGGTAGACTGTGGTGGTGTTTTTGTGGTTTTGGGGTAAGAGTGTGAGGACAAGGGTGATGGAATTTTTTCATTTTTCTTGAAATAAAAATGTACTTAAACAATTTAAAACTCGGGTTTCCTCCCAAGAAATTTCATATATTTAAGGTTGGCACGACCCTAATGTTATCCATATAGTGAAGGTTTTAACCCCTTCACCATGAGTATCCAAAAGTAGAGAGGCGGGGGTAGAAATCTTCCAAGAGGGAGATTTTGTGGAGGTGGAGGTGGAGGTGGAGATGGTCTTAAAGGAGATGGGTTGTTTGGAAACTTGGCATAATCATTTGGTTCCCCCATTGTCTCCTTCAAGAATTCTGTAAATGGTGGAGTTGGTTCATTTGCTTTGGGTAGGGGTGATGATGGCAAGAATAATGAATGTAGCATAATCACCTCTTCCTTAACTTCTTTTTTTGCAACAACCAACTCCTCTTCCCGTTAAAACTCAATTTCATTTATCAAGGTGACCTCACTCATCGTATCTTCGAGTTCAACTTGGATGGTGTATCTTCGAAACATCGAGCTTCCATTCAGATCACAGATTCTATTATATCACTCATATGCTCCTCCAAACCCTTGATTCTTGAGAAGATTTGAGTTTTCACTTCCTTGTTAGTCTTGGCCATGTTGGTCAAGTTTGCTATTGCATGCATAATCTCCACACATTTCAAGTTTGAACCTTCTCCTTAAGCTTGGTTTTGGGGTATGGTATAAGGTGGTGAAGGCCAATCATATAGCTCGTATTGTGGGGGGTTTCTGGTGCATTCTCATACCACAAATCCGGATTACCACTCCACTCCGGATTGTAAGGATCATAGTACAGATACCATTCTTGATCTTCTTGATCTAGAAAACTAGTAACTCCAACATTTTGATAACTCTCTTCATAATACCCTTGGTTTTGGAAGTCAATGGTTCTTTCCTCCTCATAATGCTCCTATCTCAATCAAACAAAAGACTCGGTAGGATGACCATAATGACAAATCCTGCAAAATATTGCTTGTTGAGCCTCTCTTCTCATCATGAGCTCCCTCAAGGTGGGATCTTGCATTTTCTTCTTCTTATTTTTTTTCAAAAATTCATAATCATAATGAAAGGATTCTCAGTAAAAATTCACCAAGAACTCCAGCAATACCTACTCCGAACAAAAGCAAACAAAAACAAAGAAGAACAAAGAATTTGGGTAGTAGTGCAAAGGTTCTTGGTTCTTGGTTCTTGGAACGAGTAAGTACCGTAAACCAAGAACAAAAGCAATACATCTCCAAACATAAAAACAAACTCAAATAAAAGTCAAATGAAAATAGCTAGCAAATATTCACAAAAATATGCCAAAGCCCTTAAAATAAAAGCCACCTCCCCGGTAGTGGAACCAAAATTTGGAAGGTCATCGCGTACCTCTCAAATATACAATTTATAGCCCTAAATGCTTCCTAAATACAACTAAGTAGGCAGTGGCAAATCGGGGCCGTCCACGAAGAAAAGAGATTTTCCTAAGGGTTTATGCATATAAGGGTGGATAATAACATACACATATACATATATAAAAGCAATTAAAGTGGGGGGGTTTTGGCTGGGTTTTTCTAAATTATGAAAAGAAAAACAACACAACTAGCACATGAAGACAATTAAACTAATCAAGCATCAAACTAAGAAAAGATGATAAAATCATGATTAACAAAGGCTTGGGTGCAACTGATTACCATTTCCAAGACTCTTATAGATTTTAGAAATAATCACTCATTTAATCACATTGATTAACTATTGTGAATGCTATCACTTCCATTTTGAAGATAAACATTTCGTTCTTCTTAAGAGTGATTTACAAAAGCGATAAACGACCATTTCTAAACTTCACCAACGATCACTTTAGACAAATAACACCTAAACGTATTTCATCAATGACATCATACACAAAGAACCAATAGATTTGATAACAACTACAAGTATTCTATCTTGTTAATCATTAGGTTTAACCTAGAAAGATCGACTTATAAGATTCTATCTTGTTGTGCTACCATAGGATAAATATGATAACAAACCACATTAACATACTCATCTAGGAAGATTAACACCATCTACCCAACAATAAGATCTGATTACATGTTCTTAGAATTCATGCCAAAAGTGAAGAAGAAATTGTGTACATCTCTAACACCATAGCATTTAATCATACAAACATTTCATATTATCAATCAACCCATCACATAAATGAAGTAAATAACATCATTAGTATCACAATAAATACTAAGTAATCAATGATCATCAAAGAGTGAAATAGAGTTTCTCACTACATGGGCTTGGAAACTTTAATCAATTGCTCCCAAGTGATAGAGGTTTAGCTAATCATAATCTTCGTACAAATTTTAAGTATAATCATACAAAATAAAGGTATAAAAGACGAAGAAAAAATGGAAAACTAGGGCTCTAAGTAGAGGATTTTCGGCCAAGGAGAAAAGGATAGGAAGTGGGTGGCCAAAAGTACTTTATATAGTACAAGAGAGGGGAAAAGAAAAGAAAAAAAAGGTAAAGTGCAGCAGGATCCCGCTCGGGCATAAATGGGATCACCCGGGCGGTGGAGGCCTTGGTAAATTGTTATGATCTTAGCTCACTGATCCGCATGTGAGGGTGATGATCTGTGATGGCGGGCTGTAATTCACGGGTTCTTGTTTTGCTTCCCACGGGTAAACCGTTGATCCCTTTTGGAATTTCTTGTAGTAGCTTTTATAGTAATCATAAAGATGAATCCAATGATGCTATCCATGAATATCAGATCTTCTCTGATCATTATGATAACTCCACTTAAAAACTTAGATCATTCTTCACCCCCTACTTTGCTTTCTTTCTTCATTTTATCATGTACCACATTGTAAGTGGCCTTCCTTCTTCTACCATTCTTGTTAATGGTCTTCTTCAAGCTTTTACCATTCTTGCAAATGACCTTCTTCATGATGGTCTCCAAATAATCTCACAAAACACATATAAATCGACCAAATCATAAAGGTAGAACACGTTAGACACCACATACTTACAAACTGGAGAAATAAGGGTAAATAACCTCACAAGGTGATTCCATACCTCTATTTTGTAAAACACTTAATAATCTTACTAACCACCAACAATACAAGCTAAAATTTTGTGTTCATTATACTAAGAAAAAAAATCAAAATCACATCTCATCAAACATCAACAGAATTGATATATATATATATATAAAATCAATAAAAATGTATTGAACATTATCCCTGCTCTAAAATGCCATACACTGACGTCAAATTTGTAGAATAAGTGAAAAAATCTTTGTTTCATATTCAACTACAACAAAAACACACTATACATCAATGATTCCGATCAAACATAAGCAAAACCTAACTAAATTACAATAGAACAATTCGAATTTAAAAAACAACATTATCTTCTATGAAATCGATCGATTTCATTTCCATAGTCGAGAAAATTCAAAAACCTTGGGTTACGAAATTAAGGGAGACCGAAAGCATGGTTAAACAATGCATTTGACACATTTCTTTTTATGTTTTGGTTGGTTGATTGTATGTTTAGTCGGGTTTACATTACAAGGGGTTCAGATGACCATTGTTGGTTTTCATGTCAAAATCCTTAGTTTTGTAGACTTATTAGACCGAATGGATGTTATGTCCTTACGAGCATATCTAGATATTTTTTGTGAGATTATTTGTTAGATTGCTCGTAAACCCTTTGGCGTAGTTAGTAGAAGGTTATCCGCAAGGGTGGTAGTAGATAGTAAAAGTCTATTCGCAAGGATGGTAGTAGACAGAAGGCCACGAGTTAAAACGTGGTACTAGATGGAAGCAAGCTGAGAAGATGAAGGGGTCAAAGTTCAACTAAGGAGGAACCGGCACGGAAGTACAATACTATGGTGGCCATGCCGGCCAACACAATAGTTTCAGCACAGTGCCTCATGCGGCTAAGTATGGGCACGAGACGGTCCAATCTACACGGCCCGTGCAAAATCAAGTTCAAGTATACTAAGACCAGCCACAATTATTTGCACACCTGAGCCATTAATTTTGAAGAAATTGATTCCCAACCGGCAACCCACAAAGTTTTATCCGGCCCGCGTTGTTCAGAGATGAAAATCATGCATCCGGTCGGTGACCCGTAAAGATCTACACAGCCCATGCCATTTAACTCATCAGAGATCTCCCAGCTGGTGGCCCATGGCAGATGGTGCGGCCATGCTCTTAGAATGGCCGAGACAAGCACCTAGTTGGCGGCTCGTGCTAAATTACATGAGTCATGTCAGGCTGGGTATCATGGTCTGTGTGTTACAACAAGGCTTGTGCCATGTCAGCTGCTCAGGTTCACTTGCTTTTTTGGGCTTTTTTCATGGCCCAATTCTATCCACTATAAATAGGAGCCTGTGTCTACCAGGTTTTAAGTTTAAGTTTAGTTTAGTTTCATTCTCCAAATTTTACAAGAAGAGCTCCTTGTTTTTTCCCAAGGGCATTGAATCCAATGAAATGTCTGGGTTCAGTGCTTAGGTAGTAGAGATTTATCTTGGGGATTAATATTTGTATGCATGACTTGGTAGTTATTTTGTGAGATTCTAAGATCATCCTATCTTTTTATGCTAATGATTATTATGTTGACTTGTACTTTACATTCTAGTTAATTGCATGATTGAAACACTATGTTGTTATACACCTTAGTCTAATTTCATGTTGGTGCATTTATTGGTATCCCTTGAGGAGTGAAACCTAGATGTAATAGGGGGAGTGTGGGTCGGTTGACTGTATGAGTGTATGCATGTGGGTCTCGAGTCACCGTTCTGATGACCATACACTAGTTAGTTGCATTGGATCCTGAAAGGTTACAAATAAATATAGCTTAGCTGCAATTAGGGTTGGCGTAATTCGACTCTTGTCGTTGCAACCTTAGAGTCAAGCATAAGGTTCCAATCCATTTACCTCTATAGGTCTAGGGAGAATTATTTATAGTGGAGTACCCAGGACATAATTCTTTACGGGGAATGAATAGAACTGCACATCAGTGGGGCCGTAGCTGCACTTACCTAATTATGGAGGGGATATCGGTGGAAGAAAATGAGAGCTCCCTTATGTGACAGATAGGGGGGAGTGTTGACCATCGATCACACTATATGACATAAGCATTAGGATAGGTATATATGTCTTGTACTTAATTGAATCTAGGATCGAAATATACCATCGATCATGTAACGCAAATATCCCCAAGTGCCAGCTTTATATAGTTTACTCTCTCTAGTCTTTGCAAGATTGTAGTTGTTAAATAAAACCCCCCAAAACCTTTTATATGACATTAGCTAATCATAACACGTGATTGGATTGACAAACCGATTGTGGCTTTATTTAGTTAACCTTTAAAGTCCTACGACCTCAATGGATAACCCCAAATTTGCCGCTATATACCTTTTTGGTAGTGTAGTTATAAGAACGGAAGTAACATATAAATATCTATCTTTGATTCCAATGCACTCCACGAGTTAATCCTATCTCCCATAAAATTGTGTTGACAATTTTAACGACCTCGCGGGGCTCAGATCAAATTTTGGCACCGCTGTCTGGGATGCTATTTTATAGATTTAATTGTTAACTTGTATGGATTTTTGGTGGAGTAGTTAGTGTTGGTGTTTTTGTTTTCGTTTGGTAGTTTTGTTTGATTTTTGTTGTTAAGCCTTTGTGATAACTGTTTCAGTTACTCTTACTCTGTATGCTAGTGTTTGTCTTTGGTTTGGTATTGTTTAGTTTCTAGTTTACGGTACATACCCGTACCACAAACTTAGGAACTTTAGACTACCTACCGGATAACGCATGTGGTCGGAGAAGGAGAAAGACGAGATCTTGGGTAGAGGTTCCAAAAGGACCGACTGTAGTAGTTGAGGATACTGTAGAGATGGTGGAGAACAATTGTACACTTAGGAAGTTGATGGCTTTGAACTTGGATAATCAATCCCCATGCATTGTCTTTCCACCTTTGCAACCGAATGAGAATTGTGAGTTGAAAAACGGCATGATCCAATGCCTACCTACCTTCCATGGGATGACCAGTGAAAATTCGAACAAGCACTTGTTGGAGTTTCACTGTGTATGCACCAATATGAAACTACCCTGATTTTCAGAAGAAGACTACAACTTGAGATTCTTTCCTTTGTCGATGCGGGACGCAACCAATGATTGGCTATATCATCTTCTGCTGGGGTGCATCACGTCTTAGATGGGTATGAACCGGAGGTTCCTTAAAAATTACTTTACATCTTCCAAGTCTGTGGTTCTAAAGAAGTAGTTGTCCAACATTTCACAAATGGCGAACGAGTCCCTTTATTAGTATTGGAAGAGGTTTAAGAGACTGTTGGTGATTTGCTCCGACCACCAATTCAAAGAGGGCATGTACTACTTCTTCAAAAGCCTATGTGACGAGGATATGAGAATGGTTAATGCGGCATGAAAAGGCTCCATAGCCAACAAGAGTCCAAAGGATGAAATTGCATTATTCGAAGAAATGGCCAACGAGACAAGACAATTTGGCACCCGATCGCGTATGAAGACTTTAGATGAGCAGGCTCATTTGCCCAAATTGGAAGAACAAGTTCAAGCACTTGCCTCAATAATGAAAGAATTTATGAAGGGGAGAGCTCAAGTCAAGGTGTGTGGCATATGTAGTCTTTATCATCCTACCGATACATGTCCGCAAGTGGTTGAATATTTTAAAGAGGTGAAAGTGTTGTACTTTAATGGTAAATATAGGCAATAATTTGCTAAGGGAAACAACAAGGGTTCCGAGGGAAAAAAGAGGAGACAGACAACACTCCTACGTAAATAGCTTCAATCCTCGATACCGCAATCACCCCAACTTTCAGTGGCGCAAGGAGAATCAAGGGTATATCCTAGGTGGACAACCTCAACCTCAACCCTACCCTAGGTGAGAAGGGTCGTCCAACAATAACGCCAATTTGTACAAGTTGGATCAGGAGGAGGTCCTTGAAGCGATAGCTCAATTGGCAAAGAATAGCGATGTTTTCACGGAGTGGACAAGGAGAGAAATTGAGGAGTTTGGCACTAGAGCTTTTTTGAGTATCAAGAATCTCGAAGACCAAGTCGGTCAACTTGCCACTTCGGTGAGCCGACTTGAGGCTAGAGAATTCGGCAATTTGCCTTCCCAACTCGAGGTAAATCCATGGAATGTAAATGCATTGAAGTTGAGAAACAGGAAGGAGGTACGCGAGGCCGATAAATATATTGTGTAATAAGATGATTTGATTTTGGAAAGCAACAAGACCAACTTTGAAAAACAAGAGATGATTGTTGAAGAGGAGCCCTCGAAGGATTTTCCCATCACCGAGGCAAGAGGGATCCCTCCATTACCATTTCCTAGTGCTCTAAAGGGAAGGCCAAAGGGGGAAACCAACGAAGCGCATATTTGCAAAGTCTTTGAAAAGATAGAGGTTAGAATTTCTATTATTGATGTGATTGAGCAAGTTCTTTCTTATGCTAAATTCCTGAAAAACACATGTACTAAAAAGAGGAATAAACCAACTAAGAAAGTAGGTCACTTGAAAATAGGCGGAGTAGCCACTTTAGCTCACAAGAACATACCTAAGAAGCGTGATGACCCGGAATTATTTTCGATCCCTATTTCCTTTGGTGGTAAATTGGTGAAAATGCAATGATTGATTTGGGTGCATATATTAATTCGATACCTTTTAGCCTTTATGAAAACCTTGACATAGGTGAGCTTAGAGACACTAGGGCTATTGTCCAACTAGCTGAATATTCACAAGCTAGCCCTAGAGAAATAGTCAAGGATGTCATGGTTAAGGTTGGCAATTTTGTATTTTCAACAGAATACTATGTCCTTTATGTAGTGCACGTTGGTGGTGCACCCCCAATTTTATTGGGGAGACATTTCCTAAAAACATCAAGAACTAAAATAGATATTTATTTGGGAACACTAGCACTACATGATGATGTTGATAATGTGGGATTTGAGATTGACAAATCTAAGCATAATTCGTCTATTGCCTCTCTTATGTGCAATGGAATATCTGTATGTGAAGAACTTGTTCAACATGATGACTCTTGCATGACTTGTAATGATGATTGCCTTGATGAGTTCCTTTATGATCTCAATGAGAATGGTGAGAGTGATAAGATGAATCATGTTTTGAGCTTTAATAAGTGGACAATGTTGATGATACCTATGATATGCGCAATTTAAGTGATGACATTTCAATTGTGAACTGTTTTTCTATGCTCACTAACTCTTAGCGGTCTATGGAGAGTGATGAGGGCTTAAAACCCCCTCGACTATCTCCTAAACTCGAGAAATTGGCTAAGGGGTCAATATTGGCTAAGGTACATGATTTTTATTGTAAAGAGATGTTGCCCACTATAGAGACCTTGCATGTTTTATCCTCGTTGAATGAAAATTTTGATGATGCATATGTTGATAAGCATGATTTCGATGTTCGATTTGAAATTAAGAATGTTTTACCTCAAATTGCAAACACTAACATGCAGCGGGAAAAGAACCGTGTTAAGGAGTTAAAACCTCCTAAACCCCTTCCAACTCCAAAATCAACAAGAATATGTCTACTATAGTGAAGGATTCATGTGTTTGGTATGTGTCTCCCAAATTGAAGGGTAAGACCAAGGTAATGTGGAGATTCATTCATTGGAATGTTGTTATGGATGGTGTCAAGGATGGTGATTCTGGTGAGCCATCAACCCATTTTTGTAAGTTATACAAAATGCATGAAATAATAAGTCGTGAGGACAGAAATAAAGAAATGGTGCCTTTTATTTTAACGTTAGTAGATTTTGAATTTTTTGTGATTTTTTGGATTGCGTTAGATCTTAGGTGGTGTTTTTAGAGATTAGTAGTCATTAAATTTTGGTTGGAACAGTGCTATACTCGGTTTTTGTGTTTTTGGGTGCAGAGATTTTTGTGACAAAGTTTGAGGAAGCAAGGCTTGGCACAAATCATGCTAGCCTCGTGCTAAGGTAAGACGGCACAAGGAAATTGGTATAGCATGACCCGTTCCAAGGAAACTCAACATGAGGCCAATTGCTTAGCATGAGGCTATGCACGGCACGGACCATGCCAGAAGGCCTCAACACGAGGCATCATCGAAGCACGGGCTATCCTTAGGATTACCACCTGCGCTGCCCAATTTAACCAATCAATATCCAATGGCCCTCTATAAAAAATTCCTCTTGCCTAACACTTGTTCTTCATCATTTTCTTCATCTTCGAACCAATAACCGAAAACCGAAAACCTCTCTCCCTACATCTGAATTTCCTTCAGAACTCTCTTAATTCTTGGCCAAATTACCCCAAACTTACCCCAAAATCTTCCTCTCTCCATCCCTCACAAAGCTCATAAAATATTGTACAAAAAAATCAATAATTTGCTCAGAATTTTGAAAGTTCAGTTCGGTCTCTCCTTCGAATTTTCTCCAAAATTTGAAGTTTTGATCTGTTTTGGGAGTAAAGGATTGCTGAAATCTGGTCAAGAAGGAGTCCCGCATGCTCCACAAGTATTGATCCACAATATTTCATCTCTTATTCTTACCATAGGTACTTGGCTGAACTTACCTTCAAAGTTTGGAAATTTTGAATTTTTTCTGGGTATTAGCATATTTAGGACATCTTGAAAAGGGCTTTAGTATGATATCATATTTTTGTGGGATATTTTGAGTTTGGGGTAAATAATTGAGATTTTTGGATTGTTATTGGTGCTTGTTGGTGCTATCTATTTTCTGTACTGCCAATATACCACATAGACAGAGAGTCGAACCGAGCGCACCAATTATGGGCTTGACCACGCTTCTTCCAGAGCATTAGGGGTGATAGGGCCATCTTGTGAGATTCCCCATCCTCAAGACCAAGTTTGTAGATGAGACGACCTTAAAGGAATTCAAACTCTACAAACCGGTCAGATTGCTCCTGAGAAGGATAGGACTCAAGGACTTTATGGACAAAGCGGCCCCACCTATACTGGATATACCTTGAGTTTCTGGAGACAAACAAACTAGAGGTAAACAGAAAAAGGGGGAAACATAGTGAGGTTCCATTTGAAGGATGTGGCCAGATCAATGATGCACAAGGAGGTAGCTACATGCTCTGGATGGAAGCATTACACCGAGGTGGATAGATATGCTTAGGATTCTTCTGGTTTTGATGTACACACATTCTGGCCCACCATCACCTAAAAGTCGCGGGAGAAGGAGAGTATGAACAGTGACATAGTGCATCCGGCACTTAGATATGTGGCTAGGCTGTTGACTACATTTGTGATGTGCCACAGAGAGATCACCACTATGAATTATTGGGAAATTAGGATTCCATGGTTGATTTGCACTGGGCGAGCTAGCCTGAATCTAGTAGATGATTTTGTCACCCAGTGCTGCAACCTCTCCATGAGACGGTCGAGCAAGATAGCGATTGGGGGTATGATATCGCTCCTAGTTGCTCATTTTTTCCTTCTGGTGAGTGATGACATGTGGGAGAACCCAAAATTCACATACACCCTCACTTATACAGCTTTGGGCGAGGTGGAGATGATACGTTTAGAGGCTGGGTTGATTACTGGTGTTATAAAGGCACCAACTTCATGAGAGAAATTGAGAGAAAATGGAAACTATGATTAAGCATCTCTTGGATTCTCTTTGGCGGCTTCTTCGGTGAAATAATTTTGTTCCACACTTATCATATACACCTTTCCTTTTTCTTGGTATGATTTGGTCGGATAGGTTACTTTAACTTCTCTGGGTTGTGAGGTTTTTGAGAGTCTCACATCTTTGGTGGAACTAGGGTAGCTTAGGAATAAAGTTGAATGTATTGGTTAACTCTCTTTACATGCTACTTTCCACTTAGATTTTTGCTCGTTTTTGTTTACTCGAGGACGAGTAAAAGTTTAAGTGTGGGGGGATTGATCTGAACCGAAAAGCATGAATTAGCTAATTTATTTGACACATTTCTTGTTATTTTTGGTTGGTTGGTTGATTGCTAGGTTTAATCAGGTTTACATTACAAGGGATACAAATAGCCATTGTTGCTTATCTTGTCTAAATCCTTAGTTTTGTATACTTATTAGACCTAATCCTTATTTTGTAAGAATATTTATTAGATTGCTCGTAAGCACTTCTACGTAGTTAGTAGAAGACCATCCGCAAGGGTGGTAGTAGATAGTAGAAGGTCATTCGTAAGGATGGTAGTAGACAGTAGACCACGAGTCAAAACGTGGTAGTCAATGGAAGCAAGCACAGAAGAAGAAGGACTTGAAGTTCAACTAAGGATGAACTGGCACAGACGTGCACTACCACATGGGCCATGCTAGGCAAAATGATAGTGCCAGCACAGTGCCTTGTGCGGCTAAGTATGGGCATGGGCCGTGCCAATCTACACAGCTCGTGCAAAACCAAGTTAAAGTATGCTAAGATGATGTGCACCTTTATGCATTCGTTAACCAATGCATTTGACACATTTATTATCATTTGTTGTTTGGTTGATCGCTAGTTTTAGTTAGGTATACACAATAAAGGGTTTAGACAACCATTATTGGTTTTCTAACCTAAATCCTGAGTTTTGTAGACTTATTGAAGCTAATAGACACTTTGTATTCACGAGCACCTAGATTTTCCTTTTATAATCTTACGAGTAGGTTGCTCGTGAGTAATTTTTCATTATGTTGTAGAAGGTCATCTACGATGGTGGTATAAGATATTTGAAGGCTATTCGTAAGAATGGTAGAAGATATTGAAGGTCATTTGCAAGGATGGTAGTAAATGGAAGGCCAGAGACTCCAAAGCATGGTAGTAGATGGAATTGAGCCCGAAAAAAAGGTGGAATTGAAGTTCAATAAGGCCAAGAATGGAAGACAGTGCCAACTGGCCGGCCGATCAGTGCACGAGCCCATTGCATGAGCCCAACCAAGGTTGCATGGCCCACACAAATTAACGCGGCCCGTGCAACAACCCCGAACACTATTCATGCACGTTCGAGCGGGCCGCACCACCCTTGCCCCAAAATCACTTCAAAATGGCTAAGTATGGGCACAAACTATTCTATTTTGTAGGTCTGCACTGTTCCAAGTTCAAAAAGTGAAGAATAGCCCATGGGGTGTGAAAAATGGCACGACCAGAGTTGTTCAACTAAGCAAAAAATCCTTCCAACCAATGGGCCACGCCAAAAAACACAGGGAGCGCAAATCAGAAGATCAAAATGCGACACCAGCCAATGGTTCATGCCGGTACGTGCGGCCTGTGCTGGCATAAGCCTGCATAGTACGTGTCGTGCTGAATGTCCTGCACCAGCACGAGGTTGCACGGGTTGTGTAGTGCCGCATGTCCTGCGCCGACACGACCTTGCACGAACCATGTCGTTTTCCACTGGCCGCACAAATTGTGGCTGCTAGGGTTTCTAGGCTATTTTTGGGCCTTTTTCAAGGCCCAATTCCCTACTACTATAATGTGGACCTATGTCTACTAGGGTTTTGCCTGCTTCTCTTTATTTTTCTTTTGCCTGAAAGTGTTGAATCCAATGAAATACTTGGGTTCAATGCTTAGGGAGTTGTTTATTTATTTGGGGATTATGTTTGTATTCATGAATTAATGTTTGTTTTGTATGATTCATTAGATCTACCTATCTCTATGTTTTTTATTATTATGCTGCCTTGTTCTTCATATTCTTGTGAATTGCATGATTGTTTCACTAAGAATGGCATACATCGTAGTCTGTTTTCTTGTTGGTGCAATCATTGATACCCCCGTGAAATGAAACCTAGATGTTCTTGGGTTAACGATAGTCCGAAACTGTGTGGATGTGTGCATGTGGGTTATCGAGTCAACGTTGCGACCAACCATACACTAGTAAGTCGGTGAGTCAGTCCAAAGGGTTACCGGTAAATATAGCTAGATTATCAAACTAGGGTTAGATTTTTAATCCTAGAGCCATCGATAAGGTGCTTCATCCCCTCTTACTTTTTAGGCCTAGGGAGAAGTATTCTTGGTGTAGTGTCAGGAAAGAAATAACACGGGGGAGATTTAAATTTGCACATTAGGCATGGCCGTTATTGCAGTTCCCTAATTACAAAGTTGGTGCCGATGGAAGATTACATGCACCTACGTGACAGATATGGGGAAGTGTTGACCATCGACCACACCACGTGTCACAAACACTAGAATAGATTTGTAGTTCTTGTATTTGATGGAATCAAGGATCAAAACAACATTGATCATGTTATGCAAATACTCCTCAAGTGCTACTTTACTTAGTTTAATCTCTTGTTAATTTCATGTTAGTAGTTAATGGCAACACTGATTGTTCATGACGCGTAATCAAATTGACTACCTGATTACGGCTATGTGTAGTTGTCTCTTAGATTCCTAACATCTCTATGGACAACCCCAGTTTTGCCACTATCTACCCTTTTTATTAGCGTAGTTGTAGGAATGGGAACAACAATACAAATTCTATCTTTGAAGGCTCCCTCTCAGTTTAGTAGATCTCCCGTGATTGATTGATTAGAGTGATGCAGGGAGGAGGTGGCTCAAATTTTTGCGTCGTTGTAGAGGATGTTGGTTTAAAGGTCTAGTAGTTAACTTGTATAGCGTGTTAGTTGAGTAGTTAGTGTTGTTTTTGTTGGTTTTTTCTCTTGAGCCTTTGTGAAAGTTATCTGTGTACTTCAAATCCTTTTACTAGTGTTTCTTCTAGTTGGGTATTGTTTGGTTCCTAGTTTATAGTACATACCCGTGCCACGAACTTAGGGACTTTGCACTATCTAATGGAGCACGCAGGTAGTAGGAGAAGAAGGAGGAGGAGAACTAAAGGGGGGGGGTTCCACAAGAACCTGATTTTGTAGTTGAAGAACTTGTAGAGATAGCGGAAGATAATCGTACACTTAGGGAGTTAATAGCTCATAACTTTGAGAATCAACCCCTATGTATCGTCTTCCCACCCTTTCCACCCAATGTTACTCGTGAGCTAAAGAGCGGAAAGATCTAGTGTTTGCCAACTTTCCATGGAATGGCTGGTGAAGATCCGAACAAGCACTTGGCGGTGTTTCATCTAATCTACACCAACATGAAACCGCTAGGAGTCTAGGATAAGGATTACAATTTGAGGTAGTTTCGTTCCTCACTTCGGGATGCGGCTAAATGTTGGTTGTACTACCTTCCATCCGGTTGCATTACCTCCTAGATGGACATGAAGTGCAGATTTCTAGAGAAATACTTCCCAACTCAAAATATGTGGGGTTAAAGAAGCAGCTCTCCAATATCTCTCAGTTAGAAAATGAATCCCTCTACGAGTATTGGGAAAGGTTCAGGAGGCTATTGGCAAGCTGTTCATACCATCCACTCAAGGAGGAGAATTTGGTATACTATTTCATCGAGGGGTCATGTGATGATGACATTCGAATGGTTAACACCGCTTGTAACAGTTCGAATGCCAACAAGAGCCCAAGGGATGCCATGGAACTCTTTGAAAAAAATGTCCAATGGAACGAGGAAATTTGCTACAGTATATCAAGTGAAGACGATGAGCCATCTCATTATCCCAAGCTAGAGGAGCACGTCCAAACTCTTGCTTCTATGATAAAGAATTTGATGAAGGGGAGAGTTCAACGGGCCAAGGTTTGTGGCATCATCACACTGATGCTTGTCCACAACTTGTGGAAGACTTGGAGAAGGTGAAGGCATTGGACTTCAATGGTGGCAATATCTAACAATTCGGTAAGGGGCAACAATAACAAGGGTTTTGTGGGAACCAAGAAGGTGAAAGGAAAAACCCCTACGCAAATACCTTCAAACTTATGTACCGCAATCACCCTAACTTCTATTGGCGCACGAAAAATCAAGTTCAAGGGTACATTCAAGGTAGAAAAGCTCCACCTCAACCCTATCCAAGGGGAGAATGGCCTTTTAACAACAACGCATCACTCTACAAGTCAGATCAAGAAGAGATCCTGGAAGCTATCTCTCAACTGGCTAAGAAACACAATGTTTTTGTGGAAATAACAAGGCATGATATTGAAGATTTTGAGACTGGGGCTTTTTCAATCATAAAAATCTTGAATCCAAGTCATGCAACTTGCCACCTCAGTAAGCCGACTTTAGGCCAAAGAGTCCGGAAAGCTTCCTTCCTAATAGGATATCAACCCGAGGAATGTGAGCACTTTGAAGCTAAGAAGCGGAAAGGATATGCGTGAGCCCGAGAAGGATATATTACAAGAAAATGACTTGGTGGTGGAACGAAATAAGACCAACTTGGAGGAGCGTGAAATGATTGTAGAGAAGGATCTCGACAAAAGCTTCCTACACCTGAGGTGAGGGTGAATCTCCCACCACATTTCCCTAGTGCACTTAGAGGAAGGCTGAAGGTGGAAACCATCGATGAACACATTCGGAAGATCTTCGAGAAAATTGAGGTTAGCGTTCCTTTTTTTTACTTAACTGAGCATGTTCCTTCTTATGCTAAATTTTTAAAAGTTGCATGCAATAAAAAGAGGAACAAACCACTTAGGAAGTTAGTAAAATTGAAAATGGGAGGAGTGGCTACTCTTAATCATAGGAATTTTCCTAAGAAATGTGATGACTCTGGTATGTTTTCAATTACTATCTACTTGGGTGGTAAATTGGTGAAACATGCTATGATTGATTTAGGAGTATCCATCAATGTAATCCCTTCTTTCCTTTATAAGAACCTAGGCATGGGTGACCTTAAGGAAACTAGGGTAATTGTCCCATTAGCCATCACTCCCGAGCTAGCCGTCGAGGTTAAGTTAAGGATGTAATGGTTAAGGTAGGCAAATTAGTATTTTCGGCAGATTTCTATGCCTCTGACATAGCGCACGATGGTGATGCACCCTCAATTTTATTGGGGAGGCTTTTTCTTCTAGAACTAAGATAGACGTTCATTTGGGAACACTAACCATAGAGGATGACATTGATAAGGTGGGGTTTGATATTTATAAATCTAAGCATGATTCACCTAATCCCTCTCTTGTGTGCAAAGGCATAACCTTGTGCAATGAACTTGGTCAACGTGAAAACTCTTGCATGATTGAAGATGATGAATGCCTAAATGAGATTCTTGAAGATGATGAGGTATTGCCGGATATAGAGATCTTACATGTTCTATCTTGCTTGAATGAACCTTGTAAAGATGAAATTGTTGATGAACATATTTCTTCTAGTGTGATTAAAAATGCTTTGCTTCCAATATCTTACCCTAATGTTTAGCAGAGAAGGAAGCGGGTTAAGGAATTAACAACTCTGAAACCCCTTCCTACTCCCAAACTCACCAAAAATGTATCTACGATTGAGAAGGATGGACATTTTTGGTATGTTTCTCCCAAGGTGAAAGGCAAACCAAAGGTAATGTGGAGACCTGCCCATAAAGATGTGGTTGTTGATGGTATCAAGAATGGTGATTCTGGTGACCCATCAAACCATTTTTTAGTTTTCCAAAATGCTTGAAATAATAAGTCGTGAGGATAACAATAAAAATACGATTCTTTCTAATTTATATTAGTGGCTTTTTAAAAAAAATCTTGTGAATTTTCGGGAATGTGTTTGATTTTTGGTGGTGTTTTAGAGACTATTAGTCATTAAAATTATCCTGGAAAAGTGCTACTCTCGATTTTCATGTTTTTGGATGCAGGGATTTGATGAAAAGATTTTATGAACAAAGTTGGAAAGGAAAATTTCAAATAAGCCTCGTGCTAGAGCAGGCTGGCACAGACGTCACGGCACGACCCGTGCCAGGCTACATCAACACGAAGCTAATTAGGTGACACGGGTTTGATGGCGCATGCCATGGCATGGAGTGAAACGTGCCGGTACGAGCTGGTACAAGTCAGCACAAGACATCCACACGCAGGCAAGGGGCGCCACATGTCAGCAAAGGGCCAGTCTCAAGATTTGTGTAGCCTACCCAACCAACCCAATAAAAATCACCAGCCTTGTTCATCACACCAATATTCCCTTTCCTTCACAAACTCGATTTCTCACTTCTTCTCCTCACATAAACCAAATATTTGTCATAACTTTTCTCAATTCTCATCTGATTTACCCCTATTTGGTACCAAAATCTTCTTTTTTCCGAGTCTAGCAAAACTTATTGATTACTTTCCCTAGAAAAATCACGGTTTTACCCATAAAACAAAATTTTGGTTTGGCCAACACTTGGGTTTTCTCCCAAAAACACTCAATTTTGGTCCATTCCGGGTGTTGGAGATTTCTTAAAATTATAGGAGGAGTCCCACACACTTCTCAAGCAAATATTTTAGCCCAATCATCACTTGAGGTACTTGGCCTATTTTGGTTATTTGGAAAAATTGGAGTTTTTGTAATTTCTTGTGAAATCCTTGGATATTTGCATGCTTGAGATTTGGGGTTGTTAGTGTGGTTGTTGGACTATTTTGGAAGAGTTATTTTGATTTGGGGTATTTGGTAGGGAGTTGTTATACTGGTTTTATTGTTGGCGTTGTTTGTGTGCTATATTATTTATCATGCCCCGTAGACATAGAGGGGAAGCTAGTGTATCTTTCATGGGGTTGACTACATTCCGCCAGGAGTACCAAGAGTGGTGGGAACATCTTGTTGGACGCCCCATCCAAGAGACAAAGTTTGTATTTGTGAGGACCCATAAGGAACTCAGACTCTACAAACCGGTACAGGTGCTCTTGCGGAGGATTGGGCTTAAGGAATTTACTAAGGTGTCAGCCCCCATCTACACTAGATATACCTTGGAATTCTCATCCACCATCTCGAGGGACACAATAGGTAAAGATGCCCCGCTCTATGACTCATCCAAAGCTGTCTCAAGGGACACCAACACCCTGGAATACAGAGATCGCATTTGAGGGATGTGACCCGTTCTATGACTCATCCGGAGCTAGCTCAGTTTTTTAGGTAGAAGTTTTGCAGGAAGGTTAGGGGGTACAATGAGCCTGATGGTGGTTTTGATGTGCGCACATTCTGGCCCACCATCACCCGAAGGCCAAGGGGGATGGAGAGCAAGAATGCCGACATAGTGCATTCTACACTGGGATATGTGGTGAGGCTTCTTAATGTGGTGGTCGGTTTCCATGGGGAGGGAACGACTTGTAATGATAGAGACTGATGGATACTGTGGTGTATCTGCACTAGGAGATGTTGTCTTGATCTAGTGGACAAGTTCATTGGCCACTGCATCGACCTCTCTAGGAACTGGATAGGGAAGATAGTTATCAGGGGCATGGTATCACTCCTGGTAGAGAATTTTCACCTTCCGGTGATTAGTGAGATGGGGGAGAACCCAAATGTTGTCTACACTCTTACTCTTGAAGTAATGAAAGAAGATAACATTGTCCATTGGCTATACAAGGTCCAAATCTTCATGAGACTTCCCTGGAAGGGTAGGATCGCACGAGCCAAGACCTTCTTAATGCAGGATCTTAATATACAACCTGATGGAGACTCTCGAGTTGTATTGGGTGATCTTTATGAGGAGGAGGATGGCCAAATTTTAGAGCATCCAACATAGTCCTCCCTACCGACCACCAGTTCGCTCATCCGCCACCAGATTTCCAGTCGTTTTTTGCACCCCCTGAGTGCCGCAGTTAGTGTAGACACCAGTATTTGAGTAGCCTCTAGTTCCATAACTCCCATTTGAGTAGGTATTTGGAACACCGCCACCGTTCTAGGGCCTGATTCACATTCAGGAGGAATCCTACCATTCTAGCGGGCATGGTGGTGGTGATTCTCGCTGGCACAACGTGTCTTCCCACTATGCTGATTTTGCAGAGTTTAGCAGGCGCATTAGCCGTGGGTCTCCTCCCACTTTCTAGTCGCACCGCCTCAGTGTATCCATTCTTTCTCGCCACAGGACTCATTCATTGCAGCATCCTCAGTTCAGCCCATTCTGGGAGCACGACTCTCAGGGGTTCCAGTCAACATCTTAGTAACATATGTGGACTCAGCCAAAGAGACAGGAATCACAGTGGATGCAGTCGTGTTGTGACGTCATCTTTGGAATTAGACAGGATGTACATCGACTTGGTGCCCAACTAGACTACCATGAGTGGGACACTGCCAGAGGTTTGATAGAGTTGATACACCTTCACCACCTTAGCCAATGCATTTGACACATATATTATCATGTTTTTTTGGTTGATTGCCAGTTTTAGTCAGATTTACATGACAAAGGGTTTAGACGACCATTATTGGTTTTCTTATCTAAATACAGCATTTTGTAGACTTAATTGAAGAAAATGGACACTTTGTATTCACGAGCACATAGATTTTCCTTTGTGATATTACAAGTAGGTTGCTCGTGAGTATTTTTGACATCATTTTGTAGAAGGCCATCTACGAGGGTGGTAGAAAATATTTGAAGTCCATTCGCAAGAATGGTAGAAGACATTAAGGGTCATTCATGAGGATGGTAGTAGACAGAAGTCCACAAACCTAAATGCGCGGTAGTAGATAGAATTGAGCCTAGAAAATAATAATTGAAGTTCAAAAAGGTTAATTCTAGGCCGACAGGAAGCCTAGCATGAGCCAACCCATACTAGCACGGCTCATGCCAGCCAACATGGGTCGTACCATAGCTCCTCAAAATGGATCGTGTTGGTCTGTGCAAGTCGTGCCCCAAACACCCTCCAATATCTAAGTATAGGCGCAGAACGCACCATTTTCACACGGTCCACGGTGTTACAACTTCCAAAAGTGAAGACCAGCCCACGGGCACGGACCGTGCCATTCAATTGAGAAAAAAGTCCTTCCAGCTGACAGGCCGCGCCAAACCGACATGGGACGTGCAAATCAGAAGTTCAAAATGGGACTCACCTAGCGGTCTGTACCTGTCCGTACGATCCCCGACAGCATGAATCTACTAGCCGAGTCAGACCGTGCGGCCCGCGTTAGCACAAGGTTGCATGGGTCATGTCGTGTTCCTCACGCAGCCACGACCCTGCACGACTCGCACCATTTTCCACTGGCTGCATCAATTGTGCTGTTAGGAATTTTTAGGCCTTCTTCAAGGCCCAATTCCTACTATATATGGACCTATGTCTACTAGGTTTTAAATTTATGCTCATTTTTTAGACTTCAAGAGTAGATTAGAGAGAGAAATGAACTATTCCTTCTGTCTTAGATCTTTTCTCTTCTTCTATTTATTTTCCTTTTGCCCAAGGGAATTGAATCCATTGAAATAATTGAGTTCAATGCTTAGGGAGTAGTTTATTTTCTTGAGGTTTGTATTTTTATTCATGAACTAATGCTTGTTTTGTGAGATTACTTAGATCTACCTATTTTATGTGTTTGTGATTATTATCTTGGCTTATTTTTCATGTTCTTATCAATTGTATGATTGTTACATTGAGACTAGAATACACCGTAGTCTACTTTCTTATTGGTGCAATTATTGATATCCCCCGGGGAAGGAAATCTAGATGTGTTTGGAGTAGCGATAGTTTGAAAGCGTGTGGGTGTGTGCACGTGGGTTGCCTAACATTACAATTGACCATACACTAGTGTTAACTGGTAAATTGGCCCAAAGGGTTACAGATAGAGATAGCTAGAGTAACAAACTATAGCAATTTGCAACTCTAGAGCCATCAATAAGGTGCTTCACCCCCTTTGCCTTTTTAGGTCCAGGAAGAAGCGTTCATGATGTAGTGATTGGGACGTAATAGCACGGGGGAGATTCCATCTGCACAGTAGGAATGGCCATTGTTGCGCTCCCCTAATTACGGAGGCAGTGCCGAGGAAGATTACATTCGCACCCTATGTGACAGGTATGGGGAAGTGTTGACCATCGACCAAATAATGTGTCATAAACACTAGAATAGGTTTACAGTTCTTGTATGTGATGGAATCGAGGATTGAAACAACATTGATCGTGTTACACAAATACTCCCAAAGTGCTAGTTTATATAGTTTATCCTTGTGCTAATTTCATGTAAGTAGTTGTTATCAAACACCCCCTCCCCCGAAGCCTGTTTTACCAATACTTACTATTCCTGACACATGATCGAATTGACGACCCGATCGCGGCTGTGTTCAGTTGACTTTTAGATACCTAACATCTCCGTGGAAAATTCCCCGATCTTGCCACTATCTACCCTTTTTGGTGGCATAGTGGTTGGAACGGAAGCTACAATATAAATTCTTATCTTTGACTCTCTGTCCCCTATCGGGTTAATTAATGGATCTCCTATGATTCGTTTTAACGACCCAGGAAGGAGGCAGGTCACTAGTGTTGGAAATATGCAAAGAAGAACCATTTGCAAAATAAACACGATAACTAACGTTATAAGGAGCGACACTATCTAGGTTGGATGCAGAACTGATAATGTTGTGGCTGAGCTGTATCTGCAGAATTTGCAACATCATCGCGAGAAACATAAGAGAGCTTGTAGCAGTATTCAACAAGATGACTGGGACGATGACACCACTGGCACACATAGGTGCAACCGCCACGATCACCATGTGGAGAGGGACCACCGCAGCCAGGAGATGGATTTCGACCACCGTTTCTTCCACCGTCGCCGCCTCTGCCGCACCTCCCTCGTCTATAGTTGCGACTTCCTCTGTCGTTGTTGGGTTGTCCGGACACTTGTGGTGTAGCAGAAAATGTAGCAGGGATTGGTCCAGAAATAGAAGACGAGCGACCTTTGAGAGAATACTCTAAAGCCTCAGTATCAACCACAATAGTAAACAACGCTGGAGGAGAATTTTTAATCATCTGTGATGATGAAAACTGAGAAAATTTGTCATTCAAGCCACGACAAAACAATATAAAAATGTCATCATCGGAATGAGTGTGACACAGAACACGCAATTCATCAAGAATGTCTTTAAAGCGAGAGTAATAATCATGAATAGATTGATCATCCCGATGAAGGGCATACAAGTGATCACAGAGATAAAGGCAACAAGCACGAGAATTATTCTGATAGTTAGTGGTCGTAGCATACCATACCTGAGCAACAGTGATCATACCATCAACTACTGACATTGCAGATGGAGTAAGGGATGAGAAAAGGGATGCCTTGACAAGCTGATCTAATTGAATCCAAGCATCATAAGCCGCGGCAACTTCGGAAACCTTATCAGCGGATTTCTCGGATGTCGAATTGGTAGGAGGATCGGTGCAGTGAGTTTATCCATCAACGAAACTAATTAATTTAGTAGTACGTAAAACGGAAGAAACCTGAGTACGCCAGTGAGAGTAGTTGGAACCAGTTTGATGGTGATGCAGCTGTTCAACGATGAAGAGTAATTGACGTCATCAGGAACAAGCAAGGCCATATCCAAGCACAAAAAAATAGTACAAAGCACACAACAAACTTGTGAATGACAGTGGAAGGCTGATCTAACTTTTGTGCGTGGAAAAAGAGCAGGAGCAGCAGCAGAAAAACTGGGCGACGTGCAAATGTGGAGGATCGGCGATGGTGGGAGCATGAACGAAGGTGCGTGGAGTTGAACGAGGTGGCGTGTGTGAAGGCGGACATAAGTGCGTGCAGGTGGGCATCCGGTGTCTGGCTGGGCAGAAAACCGACGACGATCGACAATAAGGGTCGGCGGCAATAAGCGTTGAGTGTGGCGGTGGGCAAGGCCGAGATCGGAAACTGAAAAAGATTTTTTTTGGAAAAGCCAGAGAATATTTAGAGAGGCATGACTGATACCATGATAGAATGTAAAATTCACAAATAATTGTGGATTTGTATATATATATATATTGTGAGTACAAATGGTATATAAAAGGCTAAACAAATATGATATAGACAAAACCAATCAGAAATGAATCTTTCCAGCACCCAAGTCGGCGAGATTGAAGAAGGAGCTAAGCAACATTTCCCAATATTCATATGAATCTTTATATGAATATTGGGAGAGGTTCAAAAGGTT
>JAULKM010047786.1:0-12874 GCA_032355605.1 Rubia tinctorum
CTTCATTTGTTCACCATCAAATTAACTCCCACAAATTATCTTCTGTGGAAAAGACAAGCATTCCACATTCTTACACCTCAAGGTTTCTACGGTTTTCTTGATGGCACACAACTGTGTCCGGAACTTCCTCCTTCGCCGTCGGAATCCAGTTCATCGTCGTCATATGCTTCCATTACTGGTGGTTCTCCTGGTGGCATAAAGTCAGACTTCAAGGAAGAATATGAACGTGTTTTGGCTGAACGTGATGCATGGATTGCCGAGGATCAAAGGGTGTGTAGTTTGTTGTTTACGCCGCTAACTCAAGAAGTGTTGGCGGAGCTCGATGATTGCGCTACTTCTCAGAAAATGTGGGAAAACATTTCGGCCGTTTATCAGAATCAAAGTAAATCCACCATTTTGCGACTTCAGTCAAATGCTTTTGCTGTTTGAAAACATGGTAGAGTATTTTAAATCAACTTTCTGCTCTTGGTTCACCTGCTTCGAATGATGATCAATTCTTATGGTTTTTTACTGCTCTTGGGCCTGATTATAAAGATTTTTCTGCTTCATTAATCACTGCTTTTCCCATGCCTTTGTATGCCGATATTGTCATTCGTGCAAAAGACCACAGAGCTTTTTTGAACAACTTACATGGCCAATCTTTTTGTGGGAACTCTGCTGCCAGCCCAGTAGTTTTTGTGACGTCGGAATTCGCCCATGCCGGCGCGTGGCCTTACGCGCCGGCGGGAGCAGCGCGTGACGGTGGCGTGTCTATCTCACGCGCCGGGCTTTCTGGTCGTTTTGGTCGTCGTGGTCATGGAATATTTTCTGGTTACTTCTCTGATTGTAGTCGTGGCCTTCAATGCCAATGGTGTCACAGAATAGGCCATGATGATGCTCACTGTTATCGCCTGATTCAGCGCCCTTCCGAATCTTCTCATCTTTCTCAGCAGTTTCAGTCTTCTCTTCAGCTCGAGCCGGCAGCTGTCACCTCTGATTGGTACTTTGACTCTGGCGCTACCTCCCACATGAGGTCGTCTGCTTCCAACCTTTAGAGTGTTACTCCCTATACTGGTTATTCTCTTGTTTCTGTTGGAAATGACAATACTATCTCTATTTCTGCTATTGGTGATTCTCAGCTTACGAGTTCTTTACGCCTGTTTGATGTCTTGGTTGTTCCTAATATAACCAAAAACTTGTTAACGATTAGTAAGTTGATCAGGGGATCTTGGTGTGTTTATTACATTTGATGATCGTGCTTTTGTGATTCAGCACAAAATCACCAGAGCAGTCATGGGCAGATGCCACGTTGAGGACGGTTGATACGTGCTGGATTGGGGTGAGGAGGCGCTACTTTCATTTATTAAGTAGAATAAAACTCTGGCTTCATTTGAGTTCTGGCATGCCCGTTTGGGACATGTGTCTCCCATCATTCCTTCTTTGTTAGTGAAAAATTGTGAACTCTGTGTTTCTTCTTTGTTTCCAAACCCTAATGCATGTGCCTCTTGTGTTATGGCGAAAGGTCATAAACTGTCTTTTGTCGAGAACTCTAAAATAGCTAAGCATGTTTTGGATTTGATTCATTGTGATGTGTGGGACCCATTTCCTGTTTTTTCTTCATGCAGTTTTTTGTTTTTGTTTTGAATTTGTATTGAAAATTGGTTGTTTTATTTATCCTCAGTTTGGTTTAAGATTGAAAATTTGTTGTTATAAAATGGTTAATCAACCCTGATCCAATCTCATCTTGATCAACAACCAGCTTTCCATCCAAAATCAGTGGCACAATTCTTTTTGAGTACTGTTTTTCTTCAATGAATCATAGAAGAATTTAGTTGGGAAATATCCTTCTAGCACCCATTGTAGTTTGGTTTTTTGTTTTAAAAAACTAAACTCATCTTCTCTTAGACTTTCAGTTTTCTTTGGCTGGTTGTTGTGGATATGTAGCTGTGATGGATATGTACATGTTGTGTTTTTTCTTTTAACTTTTGTGGATATATACCTGTTGTAGTTTTTCTTTTTACTTTTGTTTTCGCTGTGAAGGGTTATTTTGCTTGGTCTTTGATGGATAACTTTGAATCGCAGCTTGGTTATACCAAGCATTTTGGTTTGATTCATGTCGACTACAACAACTGCCTCATTCGTCGCCCCAAGTCATCTGCTTATTTGATAGTTATGTTAGTCAAATAAATTATTAATTTTGTATCATTCATTTTTATTATATTTCTATATTATCAATTTCGTGAAGTTAAGATATTATTAAATTAAAATCCTACTAACTTATTAATTTTATGTCTTTTCCCTCCTGTGGCCGCAGCTCCGCGAGGAAGGGTATTTTTTTCTTTTCTGGACGCACTTGCGCGCAGCTGTGTCCAGAGGAAGGGCATTTTTTGAATTCTCGAATATTTTGGCACGTTTTTATAAAACTGGTGCTAGCTAAAAAACTGGTGCCGGTGAAATATTTTCATCGGCTACTTATGTACCGATTTTAAAAAAATCAGTGCTAAAAAACCGTTGCTAAATGTAGCACCGGTTTTTAAAATCCCGGTGAAATTTTTTCACCGGCTACTTGGTCACCGATTTTTGGGACCCCCAAAAACCGGTGCTAGGGCCAAAAAAACCGGTGCTAGAGGGTTTGTCCTGTGATATTGCCACCTCATTCATGTTCTGAGAGAAGGGAATCAGGTTGCAGATGCTTTAACCAAACAAGCTGATAAACGAATTTTGGAACTCACACACTTATATATGCTCAGCTAGATAAAAAAATAAAGAGTCTTTTACACCTAGATAGGTTAAATGTGTCTAAAATAAGAGTTATTTGAATGGATACTGCTGATAAAAGTTTTTGCAGATTAGTTACTTGGCTAAAAAGAAGGGAGAAACCCAGCACAACCTGAAGCAGGAGCAAACCATTTATTCATCTCACTTAAAGTTTCCTACCAAATATCTAGCAGGCAAAAGGTTGGGCTCATCACAGAAACAGGTGCAACTCAATCTTCACTAATTCAGAAGAATTTCCAAGAGATTTGTTCTTGGAAAACGCCACAAATCCGGAGGAATACATCCATAAAAACATAGAGAGAATTTGGAATCTGGCAAAGTTTTAGCATTAACACGGGTGTGGAGATGCAAACATTGGAATCATTTCTAAGTTCTACCTATGTCTGTTATTTTTGTTAGTAGAACAAAAGATCAGATGGCAAGTATTTTGCCTTCTGTCTACCTTTTTTTAAAAAATCCAAGTTATTGCTTGATCAAACCTCTTGTAAAGAATCTATCAAATATTTTAGTAAGAATTGGGGAACTTAATAAATATCTCACCCATTAATATGATTTTAAATTAAATTAAATGATGTTCTAGCTTAATATTTGACAGCGATATTTATTATTTTACACCAAATTTAACTGTTAATCATTTTTCCCGCTATGCAACTAATATGCTTTGCAAAATATTCATCAAAGTCAATTTACAAGCATCTGATAAGTCAAAATATTAAAGGTTTTAAGAAAATAAAATACTCATGCATGTTATCTTCGTGCATATTTAATGCATAATACAATTCCATTAATTTGTTCTGGACCCAATAATTGATTCAAAATATAACTACTATTATTGAACATTAAAACCTATTATAACAATCAAAGCAAATTTAAGATAGTACTAACTAAAGACTCACTGCAAATAGAACAAACATCCCCTTTATTTAATATCAATGAACTTCCCACATCCTTAGATCTCAATCAAATTCCTCTTTTTTAATATGGGGGAACCTTAGTATATAATTAGATCTTGATAGAATTTACAATTATAATATAAGATTTTTGAATTTTAAGGATGAATTTAAATTATTAGGACACAAAATATTTAAATCTTGAATTAGTTTGTGATGAAATTTACAATCAAACATAATAAACACAAACGTATTTTGGATTTTAATGATGAATTAAATTCTTAAGTGCAAAAATCTTTGATCTAGCAATGAATTTCTTTATCTAAACGAATTTGAAATATATAAATTTATATGCTAGGAACAAACTTTACAAATTAGTGATGAACATTAATAAAACTTATTGTAATGAAATTGCACAACATTTGAAAAAACATGAAATTGTAGAATTGTTTTTTAAAAAAATACTAGTACCTGTAATGTTTGTGCATATCTTATGATGAACTAGCCGAATATTTGCTAGCGATTTTTATTATTTTACACCAAATTTAGCTGTTTATAAATTTTAATCCTTTGCAATTAATGTGCTCAACAAAATGTTCATCAATGATAATTTAAAAGCATCTGACAAAGTAAAAACGTTATACACACTTCAATAAAATGAAATATTCACGCGTGTCAAGTTCGTGCATATTTAATTTAAAATAAAATTCCCATAAAATTGTTCTAGTTCCAATAACTTATTAAGATAATAGTCTACTACAACTGATATTCTGAAATCTTTTGAGAGTATAATCATATAACGAAGAAAGAAATCGAAAACGTCTCAATTGTTACTTTGTAGCCAAAAAAAGAGATAATGTGACACAATGATTCCTATTTAAACTTCAATTATTAAAAATAAAAAAACATATTGTAGCAATCAAACGAATTTTAAGACAATCATGACTAATCGATGACTGTGAAGATTCACTACAGACTAAACAAACACCCCCTTCATTTGATATCAATGACCTTCCCACATCCTTTGATCACAATCAAATTAAATTTGATAAATATGGAGGGAAATCAAGTATGGAGTTAGATCTTGTTAAAATTTAGAATCTAAGAAACTTGAAGATTTTTTAATTTTAAGGAAGAATTTAAATTATTAGGACAAAACAAATTTAGATATTGAAATTTATTTATTTACATAGGAAAATTTAATAGATATTGTAGTTGTATGCTATTAATATGCTTTACAAATTAGTTGTCAACATTTATTCACATTATTGTAACAAAATTTCAAAAATTTGAAAATATAAAATCATTGCAATATTTCCAAAAAAAATTGAACGTGCCAAATGTGTGCATATTTTGTGATACCCCATCCCAATACACAGAGGATTTTTATTATAATACTCAAAACATAACTATAAATAAATTTTAATCATATATATTAATATGCAAAAAAATTGTTCTTCAATAATAATTTTAAAAAACACGTGACCAAGAAGAAATGTTTTATATGTTTCTATAAAATAATATGCTATTATGTGTCACGTGCGAGCGTATATAATGAAAATACATTTCTTATTAATTTGTTCTTGCCTCTAAAGGAAAATTATACCAATAGTGTCACTTTTAACGCAGATGGCTCACATAACATGATAGAGTTATGCTCATACAAGAGTATTTGAATCTAGATGAAAATATTGTTAATGTTCTACATTACTGCACTGCAGAGTGGTAGAGTAGCTTCACCGATGAGGGAACCGGGTACTCTCACAGGTACTATTTGTCACTGAGAACGGTGATGGAAGTGCTTAGGGATCATGGCTACATGTGTGAGTGAAGAGATTGAGCTCACTCTCCAAGAGTTTCGGGATCTCTACGTAGAAGAGACTGATATTGATAGATTTGGACTGTTTGCTCTCCACAAGGATGATCCAAGTAAAAAGGTCACTTGCTCTCTTTGTGTATTTTATGAACTAATATCATAATATTGAATGAATTGTAAGAGAGAGTATTTTTTCAAGCATCTCATCTTCTTGGAAAAAGGTAATTCCTAGCTCTATAGGTTGTCAAGCATATTAGAGTTAGGATAGCAAATTTACTATTACCCATTTTGTTTTCCGGTCTTATTCTACCATGTGTTTATGCTAATATTAGTCCTTATTATGTGCATTAAACTTTGATAAAGGAAATTTAAGTAAATCATATGTTAAGGTTGCAATAATTAAATCCATAGTATGTTGAAATTCAGAGAATCAAGGTAGAAATAAGTGTATATATATATATATATTGTGCATAATACATTCAAGTCCTTTGATTTAAAATCAGCGATTGAGATTGTCTGCTCTCCACATGGATGGTATTTGAACAAGAAGGGGTTTTAGAAAAATACACGTGCGTATCTATGAAAAATATGATATTGTGTGTCATGTGCGTGCGTATCTAATAAAAATATACATTTCCTATTAATTTGTTCTTGCCTCTATAATCAAATTCTAAAAATATTGTCACTCTTTGAACATAATGGACACATAATATGCTAGAGTTATGCTCAAGAATAGTGTAAATCAAGATAAAAAATATTGTTAATGAAGTACATTAGTACACTGGAGATTGGTTAAGTAGCTTCATCGATGTGAGAACAGGTACTATTGTTACTGAGAACAGTGCTTGAAATGCTCAGGGATTGTGGCTACATAGTGCAGATGAAGAGATTTAACTCACACACCTAGAGTTCCGGGATCGCTATGGAGAAGAGACTGACATTGATATATTTATACCTACCGCTCCAAAAAAGAATGATCCAATTAACAAGGTCACTTCCTTATATGTATTTTTTGAACTACTATTATAATATTGAATGAATTGTAAGAGAGAATACTTATTTGATTGTTTCATCTTCTTGGCACAAGGTAATCCTAGCTTTAGCATGTCGAGCATATTAGAGTTTGGTTAGTTGATTTACTGCAACCCATTTTATTTTACGATCATATTCGGCCATATGTTTATGCTTATTTGTTAGTTCTTATTTTAAGCTTAGATAAATCAAATTTTAGAAGATCATATGTTATAGTTGTAGTTGCCAAATCCATAATATGCTGAAATTCAGAGAAGAAATGTAGAAATAAGGATATATGTGTATATATATATATTACGCATAATATATTCAAGTCCTTTGATTTTAAATCAGCGGTTGAGATTGTCTGCTCTCCACAAAGAAAGTACTTGAAGAAGAAGCGGTTTAGATGATGGGGGTATAATAAAACACCTTTATTAACACAAGGCCCATAAAATAGAACATGTCAAGTGTGCAGATTTTGTGACGCCCATTATTGAATAAGTTTGTGATGAAATTTACAATTAAACATAGTAAAAACATAGGTACTTTGGATTTTAATGATGAATTCAAATTCTTAAGTGCACAAACTTTTGATCTTGCAATGAATTTCTTAAACGAATTTGTAAACTATGAAATTATTTGCTATGAACAAACTTAACGAATTGGTTATGAACATTAATAAAACATTAGTGTAACAAAATTGCAAGACTTTTGACAAATATAAAATCGTAGAAATGTTTTTAATAAAATACTAGTATGTGTCATATTTGTGCATATTTTATGATGACCTAACTAAATATTTTCTAGTGATTTTTATTATTGTACACCAAATTTAACTGTTAATCAATTATTTAATCCTATGCAATTAATATGCTCTAGAAAATATTCATCAGTGTTAATTTAACATCAATTGACTAAGTAAAATGTTTTAAAGGTTTCAATAAAATAAAATACTCATGCATGTCATGTTGGTGCATATTTAATGCATAATAAATTTCTCATTAATTTGTCCTAGTCCAAATAACTGATTAAAAATAATAGTCTACTATAATTAATATACGAAATTAAAATAAATTTATACTTTAAATAATTTGAAAATATAATCTTGTAAAGAAGAAAGAAATCGAATATGTATCATTCGTCGCTTTATACCGAAAATAAGAGATAATGTGACACAATGATTCCAATTTAAACATCTATTATTGAAAATTATAAACATATTAATTATAGCAACCAAAGCAATTTTAAGATAGTCCCGACTACTTGCAGACTGTGAAGACCCACTGAGAAAACAAACAATTCCCCTCATTTGATATCAATGAACTTCCCACATCCATTGATCTCAATCAAATTCCTTCTACTAAACATGGAGGGAACTCTAATGTGGAATTAGATCTTGATAAAATTACAATTATAATTTAAGAACCTCAAAAAAATTGGATCTTAAGGATGAATTTAAATTATTAGGATACGACATATTTAAATCTTGAAATTAATTTATTTAGGGATGAGAATTTGAAAGATATTATAGTGTTATGCTATTAACAAGCTTTATAAATTAGTTGTCAACATTAATCCACATAATTGTAATGAAATTTCACAACATTTGACAAATATATAATCATTGCAATAATTCTGGAAAAAAATATAACGTGTCAATTGTGTGCCTATTATGTGATGCCCTAGCCCAATACACAATGAATTTTTTTCACATTACTCAAAAACTTAACTATAAATCAAGTTTAATCCTATGCTATTAATATGCACAACAAAGTATGATCAATATTTAATTGAAAACATGCTACTAAGAAAAAAAGTTCTAAATGTTTCAATATAATACTCTGCTATTGTGTGTCACGTGCATGCATATTAAATGAAAAACAAATTTATTTCTTATTAATTTTTCTTCGCTTATTAGTTTTTGAAACCCTTCTATAACTTAAGGTTATCGGAACTTAATTTGGAGGAAAATACTATTGCAACATGGGTACTAAATGACATGTTATCTATGGAAAAAGGCTAATGCCTAGATACTGGATAAAAACAATCTCATCAGCGAGAACTTAGTATCCGTATGTAGGAAGAAGATGATCTCATTTAGAAGCTACAATCAAACAAAAAAATTCACCATAAAAACATGATCTCATTAGACTTGGATACAGAGTTAGAATCCACAAGAAAGTATATTTCATGAAGTTAGGCTTTAAATCTTATGAAAGTTTAATCTTGTAACGAAGAAAGAAATTGAATATGTCTGGATCGTCACTTTGTACCCAAAACAAGAGATAACGTGACACAATGATTCCAATTTAAAATTCTATTATTGAAAATTTAAAACATATTATAGCAACCCAAGAAATTTTAAGATAGTCCTCACTACTCGCACACAGTGAAGACTCATTGTACAGAAAACAAACACCCCCCTTCATTTGATATCAATGAACTTCCCACATCCTTGGATATTAATCGATTCCTTCTGCTGAACATGGAGGGAACTCCATTGTAGAATTAGATCTTGATAAAATTTACAATTATCATTTAAGAAACGAGAATAATTTTGGATCTTAAGGATTAATTTAAATTATTAGGACACAACAAATTTAGATCTTGAAATTAATCTATTTACAGAAGGCAATTTGAAATATATTACAGTGTTATGCTATTAATAAACTTTACAAACTGCTTGTCAACATTAATCAACATTATTGTAGCAAAATTTCACAACATTTGAAAAATATAAAATCATTGAAATATTACATAAAATATATACAACGTGTTAAGTCCGTGCATATTATGTGATGCCCCTGCCCAATACACAAGGTATTTTTATCATAATACTCAAAAATTAACTGTAGTCAATTTTAATCCTAGGCTATTAATATGCACAACAAAGTGTTCATCAATATTAATTTGAAAACATGTGACAAACAAAAAATGTTTTAAAGGATTCAAAATGATAATATGCTATTTTCTATCACGTGCATGAATATTAAATGAAAACATATTTAACTCTTATTAATTTGTTCTTGCCTTAATAGTTGATTAAACCCTTCGGTAACATAAGGTTTGGAACATCATTTGGAGGAAATAACTATTGCAACACCGATACTAAATGAAATTTTATCAATGGAAAAAATAATGCCTAGATAATGGATAAAAACAACCTCTTCAGCGAGAACTTAGTCATTGTATGGATATATAGTTGAGGATGACTAGAGTGTTAGATAATAGGGTGGTATTTGATCATATTTTTTTTTATGATCTACTAAAGGATATTGCGTCACTTCATGTAATCCATACCATAACAAATAAATGTATAATATATACTAAATATAAATCCATCACCTCGATATTGATCACTAGACCATGTCAATGGATAACCCACATTTCAGCTTCACCTCATAGCAACATAATTTTGGGATTAACCCCATTATGGTGCGTAATTCTTGGATGTTATTTGATTTTTGTTAAACATGTATTTTTTTTAACCATTGCATATATACTAATCGAATATGTCTCAATAGTTTCTTTGTTCCCAAAACAATAAATAACGTGACACAGTGATTCCAATTTAAACTACTATTATTGAAAATTTAAAAATATTATAGCAACCAAGGAAATTTTAAAATAGTCCTAACTACTCGCTGACTGTGAAGACTCGCTGCAGAAAGAACAAATGTCCCCCTTCATTTGATATCAATGAACTTCCCACGTTCTTAGATCTCAATCAAATTTCTTTTGCTAAATATGGAGAGAGTTGGGTCTCAATAAAATTTACAATTATAATTTAAAAAGATCAGAGATTTTTAATTTTAAGGATGATTTTTAATTATTAGGACACGAGAAATTTAGATCTTGAACTTAATTTATTTACATAAGAAATTTTGAAAGATGCTATAGTTGTATGCTATTAATAAACTTTACAAATTTGTTGTCAATATTAATCAAAATTATTTTAGCAAATTTCACAACATATGAAAATTATAAAATAATTGCAATATTTCCAAAAAAAAATAGAACGTGTCAAGTGTGGGCACATTTTGTGATGCCCCAGCAAAATACATAATAGAGGATTTTTATATTTTATTGAACGTTGAAAAATGCTTCGGAATTCCCGCTAAAACCTAACGTCGCCGCCTTCTCTGAATTCTCTAGAACCGCCAAGATGGCGAAGCCACCCAAAACTCTTCCTTTTCCTATGCCCAAATGCTAAACAAAACTCTCACTGATACTCTTGCTAGTTCTGCAGGAACTCCATTTAATCCCAAACCGAAAATCGATTGTCTCAGATAACCTAGTCTATGATTCACAGATGATGAGTGAAAACGTCTTGAAGCCCCTTTTCGTTTGACACTCGTGTGAATATTCTCAAGGGGACACCCAACCATGGAGAAATTACAGAAGGATTTTCATACTGCTGGTTTCATTGGTCAATTTGATATAAACCTCCTAGACAATAGACACCTCCTTATTCACTTCTCTCTCCATGATGATTACTATACATGCTGGATGCATATAGTACGAAATTATGGGGCTTATTTTATTAAAATCACTAAATGGACTCCAAATTTTGATCCTAACTCTGATTCACCAATTGTTCCTATTTGGATATGTGTATATAGCCTCCCTCAACAATTTTTTGATCAATGGGCTATGATTTCAATTGGTAGTTTAATTAGATCACCAGTTAAGGTTGATGAAACTACTCTGAATAGAACTCGTCCACATGTTGCAAAAGTCTGTGTTGAAATTGATATTACCCAACCACTTAGAGAAAGATTATGGATTGAGTTTAGGGATTCTAGAGTATGGCCGCTTATTGATTATGAAGGTCTCCCAGTATATTGTTTGAAATGTCAAAAACTAGGCTATGTTGAGTGTGTTATGTAGATCTGATCAAGCTAAAACTACTCTGAATGCGTGGAGACCTAAAGATGATCTTAATTTTGAACCTCATAAAGATAATATTCTTGGCCCCCACAATTTCTGACCAGGGAAAGAAAGCAGGTACTGAGGGCAAACCTTCATCATCGTCTAGTGTAGTTTCAAAAGAAAAGGTCTACTTTCCTGTTGTAAAAAACAAAAACCAACTCTAAAGTGCAGATGGAAACTGAAAAGTCAAATGGTAAGGGAATATTGCAGAAACTGAACTTGTAGATCACCAGAAGACCAAATCTTCTGGTCATTCTGTTTTGGAGGAATCGGTTCTGATAAATCCCTCTCCTTCTATTACTCATTCTGAAACTAATGCTCAGATTAATCCAAACCAAATTATTTCTCTTACTGCTGTGCATGAAATTGATAAAAATGTGCTTTCCGTGAAAGCTCTAAATGCGAATACAAATAATGCAGTTGAGCCTTCAAAAACTGATTGTGATACCATGATTTCCAATGCTGTTGAATCTTCCCCGATTGATAATGTATACCCTTCTTCTAAATCAGACTTAGGTCTCACTCCAACAGAAAATAACAGTATAATGAAACTGATCATGTATTTGTCCAAAGTCCCTTAGAAAACCCGAAGGTCATCAAATCTACAAACCAAATTGAAAATTACTATTCAGCAAACCAATATAGTATCAATCAAAATAAAGATTATGTTGAAATCAATGGTGATGATTCACCTCTCCTTACTTAAGGAAACAAACAAAAAAAAACTCACTGGATTGGTTAAACACAGAAATCCGGTAAAATCTTACCCACAAAGATGAATTTGACAACATTAATTTTCCACAAATAAAAAATAATCTATTAGAATCCCAGAACAAATTCAATCATCTAATCAAAGATTCTAGAAATGTCGAAATCCATGAAATCCTGGAGCATAAAAGCAAAACTAGGAAATATAATAGGAAGGACTGCACATCTATTCCTATGAAAATCCTAACCAGATCCACTTTGTCTCTTTCCAAAACTATCCAATGATTGGAATCAATATATGTTCTTGGAATGCAAGGGGGTAGGAAACTTAGCCACCCAAATTGGAATCAAAGATACAAGGAAAAGGCATAAAATTTCAATTATAAGATTAATTGAACCTATGCTCATTTCTGATACAATTCAAGATACATCACAAAAGCTTGGTTTTGAAAACTGGTTTTCTGCCCTAACTCCAAGTTATGACTATTTTGGAAATAATCCATAACCATTAATGTAATCTCTTTAACTGATTAAAATATTCTAATAAACTTAACTCACTCATTTTTAACAAAATCTTGTAATATGGCCTTTATCTATGCTAAACATTCAGTTACAGAGAGATTGAAACTTTGGCGATCAACCCGCTCGCCCTCAGCGGCCCATACCAGCCCACACCCAAACCAACATATGAGATGTAAATCACGGTAGCCCAGCACCAGGACCAATGAGCTTTGGTATTGCCTCGGTGCGCACAAGG
>JAULKM010047796.1:0-12874 GCA_032355605.1 Rubia tinctorum
TATATGTGGAGTACTGAGCTACCCACATCCGGTTACCTTTTTGCAATATATTGAAAATGAGCATTTGCTCCTCAGTTGTCGGGCCTTGTATTGCTTTCTTGTTGCTTGTTGTGAAGCCTTCCTCCATTCAAACTCGTGTATTTCTACTACGTACTCGAACCACGGCCCACTAAAGGCTTGGTGTGCAAGGTGCAACCAAGCTGAGTGTGACGTGCGTGGAAACTAGGTTGTAGTTGTGACATTCTGGCACGACTAGGATGCACGGTTAACTCCTTGAGGGGGTGACCCATGACAGTTGGTATTAGAGCTCAAGCAGTCCTTGGGAGCATAGTGAAAGAGGTCGTCACTATGTTGAAGAAGATCGATCGGTTAGAGAACATTGAGAGAGTTCTATTTGGTGAGGCACAAAGGTCCAGGAGCCTAGCTAACCATGTGGATCAGACAAAATTGGATGTTGCAGTAGAGATATCGAAGTGGCTAACGCGAAGGTTGCACGTCAGGATGAGGAGATCGCTGAGCTGAGGGAAGCCTTGGCGGCTAACGAGTGGTCTTTGTTTTTGGTTATTTTTGTACCATGCCATTTTTAAACACCTATAGTGCTAATGTGTTACGGGGTCGGGCTTATCACCCAACTTCAACGCAACCCCTTACCCGCATGCGCACCACAAATGTGTTGTGTTCCCGTGCCACTTAATGTGTGCCTGTGAACCGGTATCTCTAAACTGCGACACACATGCCTCTGGGTCATCCAATGTCGCTCTCCTAACCGCTCATAATGCATGATGTCCCCCTCTGCACCCGCGACACTCTGTTCACAATGCCTGAGTCGTTCTTGCCCAACGCTCATGCGTGCAGCGCCCGTTCGCCCGCCAGGCTAGCACCTTAAGTGTTGAGTCACGGCCCGAGAATATATGTCCCAAACTCCTTGTCCCAGAAGTATTCTTTTTTTCTTGCAATAGTTAGCTATTAGCTTAACTTAGTTAGTTCTTGAAGAACCAGGCCTACGTGCGCGTAGTTTGTTTTTTCTCAATTTTGTTCTTGTACCTGGTTCTTTTAATTACTTTCGTACACCATATATGTGGAGTACTGAGCTACCCACATCCGGTTACCTTTTTGCAATATATTGAAAATGAGCATTTGCTCCTCAGTTATCGGGTCTTGTATTGCTTTCTTGTTGCTTGTTGTGAAGCCTTCCTCCATTCAAACTCGTGTATTTCTACTGCGTACTTGATCCACGACCCACTAAAGGCTTGGTGTGCAAGGTGCAACGAAGATGAGTGCGATGTGCGTGGAAACTAGGCGGTAGTCGTGACATTCTAGCACGACTAGGATGCACGATTAACTCCTTGAAGGGGTGACCCATGACAGTTGGTATTAGAGCTCAAGCAGTCCTTGGAAGCATAGTGAAAGAGGTCGTCACTATGTCGAAGAAGACCGATCGGTTAGAGAACATTGAGAGAGTTCTCTTTGGTGAGGCACAAGGGTCCAGGAGCCTAGCTAACCATATGGATCAAACAGAATTGGATGTTGCAGTAGAGACATCGAAGTGGCTAACGTGTAGGTTGCACGTCAGGATGAGGAGTTCGCTGAGCTGAGGGAAGCCTTGGCGGCTAACGAGTTGGACGTTGCAGAGATGAGAGGCATCATCAAGCAGCTTAGAAAAGACGTGCTCGTACTCATGCAAGCTGTGGCCAACTTGTCCCAAGGTGGGGGGTGGTGGATGTGCTGTGCACAGGAGGAAAGTCCCTGAGCCTAAGAAATACGGTGAGGCATGTTATGCGCGAAAGCTTGATAACGTTTTGTACGAGATGGAACAACACTTTAAGGTGACCGAACCAAATTTAGAAGCCGAGAAAGTCACTATTGCCACAATGTATTTAGAGGGCTGCGCAATGGTGTGGTGCTGATCCCAAGACACGAAGATAAAAGCAGGTCGTTTAGCCACTGACACATGGGAAGAGTTGAAGCTCAAGGTGAAGCAACAATTCATACCCACCAACGTGAAGGAACATATGTTGTTGATAATCAGGACCCTGACGCAAACCGGCTGTATAAGGGATTACGTGTCGGGTTCCAGGCTTGCATGCTCGACTTGCCTGACCATTCAGAGGTGTACAAACTCCATTATCTCAACCAGGGATTGAAGTTGTGGTCTAGATTCGAGCTAAGGAGAGCTTGTTGCATTGACTATAATTCAGCGGTGGCGTTCGTCGAAAGTCTTGGTGACTACGTGGGCAGAGGATCCCAAAGAGTTGATACGGAGGTGGACGGTTCCACTGTTTCCAAGGTAGGCAATGGTGCTGGTACAAGTTCTCTCAAGGTGAGGAGTAACTTTAAACCCATTCCGAGCGGCGGAGGTAGCTACATACCCAATTCAGGTTTTGGAAGGAATGTGGGAAGCCCCAGGGCAAGTGCAGCCAGTTCAATCGGGTCGAAACCAAGGTGGGAATGACAGAAAAATTGGAAAGGCGCAACTTGTGTTCTGGACTTGCAAAGGGAATCATGCCCTTTTGATTGTCTAACAGAGTAGAGAATAACTGCTATGTTGCTTGAGAACTCGAGACAGATTAGGGAGGCACTAAGCGAGGTAGTTCAGGAGCAGTTGACTGAAGAGTTTAGGCCCGGAGAGGAAGAACCATGCTCCATGGGGGCATAAAATATGTGGTGTAATTCCATGGTTGGATCAATAGAGCCATGTCGGTTGAATATGTTAATAGAGCCCGGATCGACCGAGTGGTTATTGTAGTGCGGGCAAAGAGAAGAGTTGCGGCTTAGTCAAGTAGAGCTGAAGAGGCCGCACCAAAACTTGACAAATTGGAGATGGTTCGTGTGAAACCGGTGGGATAGGAAGATGGAGCATTGATGCATATGGACTTGCGCGTGAATGGACAACCCATCCGAACGATGGTCAACACTGGAGCTAGCCATGTGTATGTCTTTGAAACAGAGGCTTCAAGATTGGGGGCTCAAGTCGGAGAAAGCTGTGGGCAGGATGAAGGCCGTTAACAGTGAAGTCCAACTAGTACTAGGTGTTGCGAGGTGATGCTTGGTCAAGTTTTGCACCATAGAGACCACGATGGATTTTCATGTCGTTAAAATGGATGACTTCGAGTTAGTCCTTGGCATGGATTTCTTGAGAGATGCACGGATTGTCATATACCAATTAGGAAATTGCCTTTACATCTTACGCACCTATCCATGCACGGTTGAAAAAAATTCAAAGAGATCACCCCAGGATAAACTCTCGACTTTGCAGCTTGTCCAGTTTATAAGACAAGATGAGGACGGCGGTTCAGCAGATCCGGGTGGGGTGAACAGAACTGAAGGATCAGCAGGGTCTACACCAGAAATGGGTTTGTCCAAGGGTTTGAGGAGCTTTGTGAAGCAAGTCAGAAGATTGAGCATGTTGTGGATCGCTACACAGCTGCGAGAGCGGAAGATTTGTTGAGCGAGAAGGATAGGAAGCGTTCTTAAGTTACCAGAGGATCTGGATTCCAAATATGTATCTACCGGCTGGCGTGCCCTATAAAACATCGCGTTTTGAGTCGTTCAAACAAGCTAAACCTTGTAAAACTCGGAGGGGAAATATGAGTCATCATTCACATCAGCAACCCCTTCTTGTTCCACAAGGCAGGAGGCAGAAACGTGAACCGATGACGATGCGTACAGGACAACATCCAGAGTTGGACATTATTTCGGTCATAGTTCAAGGATTGGATGCTATAAAATAAAGCCAGCTCCAAATGGAACTGAAGAGAAGCCAAGGACCATGGCTTCACCAAAGTACACCACCTTTAACAAATGAATCAACCTTTTTCTTAAGGCAGAAGTGTACGAGAAAAGTGTGGGTAGCGAAGCACCTTGGAGAATTGATGGCTTCGAGGATGTTTTTCGAATCGAGTGGGGAAGAATGTTACGAAGTTGGGCTTATCACCTAACCTCAACACAACCCCATGCCCGCACGTTCGCCACATACGTGATGCGGTCCCGTGCCGCTCAAAGCGTGCCTGCAAACCAGTATTCTTAAATCGTGACACAAATGCCTCGATGCCATCCAGTGACTCCCGCCTAACAATTCATGGCCCGTGATCTCCCTCTCTATGCTAGTGACTCGCTGTGCACAACGGCCGAGCCATTTATGCCCAACTCTCTTGCGCAGCGCTCGGTCGCCCGCCAGGCCAGCACCTTAAGTGTTGAGTCACAACCTGAGAAGAAATGTCCCAAGATCCTTGTCTCATAAGTCTTCTCTTTTTCTTGTAATAGTTAGCTATTAGCTCAACTTAGTTAGTTCTTGGAGGACCAGGCCTGCATGCCCTTAGTTTGGGTTACTCCATTATGTTCATGTACCTTGTACTTGTAGTTACTTCCGTACACCATGTATGTAGAGTACTGAGCTACCCACATCCTATTACCATTTTGAAATATATTGAAAATGAGCATTTGTTCCCTAATTTTTTGGCCTTGTATTGTTTTCTTGTTGATTTTTGTGAAGCCTTGTGCCATTCAAACTCGTGCATTTCTGCTGCGTACTCGGTACAAGCCCCTCTAAAGGCTTGGTGTGCAAGGTGCAACCAAGCTGAGTGTGACGTGCATGGAAACTAGGTGGTAGTCGTGACACTCTAGCATGGCTAGGTCGCACATTTAACTCTTTGAGGGGGTGACCTGTGACACAACTACGGGGTTTTTTTGGCCATGTTGCTTATTTGTACACCAGTTATCCTCCCAATGTGCTCGTGGTTGCACCAATAGTGCCCTTAGGTGTCAACGGAGTGTTAGGTTGGTCATGTTGCATAAACGACGGAAATAATACCTCGCATCCAGTGAGTCAGGTAAACGAGGCTAAAATGAAAGATGATTGGCATAGATGATCATACCAACGAAACAACGATTTAGGAACAACATGGACCATGATCAACGAAGATCACGCTGATTACCAGCTATAAATAGAGATTCTGAGCAATATAAGAGGCAATGGCATTTCTCCAAATATACTTTTATATTGATCAAACACTACCTTAACCATCGGAGATAGATCCCGATGACTTCCCTGGAACCCAGGTTTGAAGATCCCTTATGCCACCATGAAGTATCATGCCAATTCCAATTATTATATTGTTCTGGAAGGAATTCCTTGCATAAGTGGCGTTGACTATGGGGACCCAGTTTTTTCTTCTTTCTTGGCCCTCATAATGCTTGGGAGGGGCTGGATTTTCCGAGTCAAGATATTTTTCTTGACACACTTGTCAAAATTTCCATTACTGACAAAGAAAATCCCAACGATGATGCAGAGACAATGGGGTTGAAAAGACAAGTGTGAAGCAACATGTGTTTGCCTTACTCCAACAATTTTTATCCTAATCTTACCAGCGAGAAGGTATGGCCCAACACATCAAATCGTATCGTGCATGAAGTTAAACAACTTTACATAACTTGTTGTGTACTCACTCGCTAAGAAACTAGTTATCAGGCCCAACATAAAGACGTAGTTATAAGTAATATAATTGTCGGTAAATTAGGCGCATTATAAAGAGAATTTTTTTACGATAAGTACAGAGCATCATATTACAACATAAATAGGAATAAAGGGTCGATTAAAAAGACCAAAAACCCCCATTCCATTTTCAGGTAGGAAAACCCATGATAGACATTCACATAAACGATTATAGTAACCGAACATTGCCTTTAAACCATTAGATTACACTGAGTATTGTTGCATTGTTCCAAGTAGAAAAATTATTACAGTAGATAGAATAAAAAGCTAAGTCTAAAGCTGGCTTGCCCGCTTCGTAGATGGTGTAACAGTCGTTGATGCTCATCACGCAACTAGCCAGCTATCCACCACCGTGTCACTCTATGTGTCCCTTCATAAAAGAGCACCCAACCTGAAAGTAGGAAATTATGCCAGAAATCATAGCCTATCGGCCAATTATCGATGTCCCAACATACTCTATCATGTTGGTACGCAGTTGACTGAAATCAACTGTGCATCCTAGTCTTCCATTAGAGATAAGTCGTCTCGAGTCTAGGCTTCACCTCGTGCCGATCTCTCAGCCCTCATCATTAGCAGATGGAGTATCGTCATCTTCATCCTAGAAGAAACCTCATTCGTGGATCCCAATCGCTGATCCTTCAGGCATAGGGAAAGATAGATTAATCACACATACATAACACATAAGAACACATGAAACAAAGAATATTCAAAACTCTGCACTTACATCTTGCATGAGCTTTTATGGAAAATCTTGCAAAGGACACTAACCCGGCATGCGTTACTGGCAAGGGAAATAATCCCTCCAAACACCCCATCCAAGAAGTTTTACCACCAGTCCAATAAGCCCTTAGGAACGAAATCCAAAAACCCCTGAGTCTCACACCTTGTTCACCATTGGAGGTCTACAACTTACACAAATACACAACAGTTTCATTAACAACACACAACACACATACACTAATTGCAGACCCACTATAGGACTAAGCATACACCATCCAACATACAAACTACAACTGAAATATCTAAAACGTTAGCCTTTTATAGAAATAAAATGCCCACAAGATAGGTATGAAACATTAACATAAACACCTAAAAATGCAGGACCTTGAGCCTTCCCACAACTACTCCACCTAAAATCCTAGCCTTGGAGATGGAAAAGTTGAACACCACGATCTACAAATAACCAGCCCACGTTGCTTACTTATCTCCTTAATCCAAACTCACTAATAGACTAAGCATAACCGCATTGACACATTCCCTCTTGCTAACTTACTGGATGTGACACAAGTGGGAAAATCACCCAAGGATTCGCTCAGCATGTAACCAAGACATACAAAGGCATTAAGGATAACTCAGCTTTACATACATCTGGAAAATCTCCATCCTCGCGACACAAGTGGATACACATCACCTCTTTGGATAACCAAAAGACGAAGCAAACATTTCAATCACGCATGCGCCTGGAAACATTCAACCTTGAGATGCTAGCGGGAATCTAATTCGCCTTCGTTATAACACCCACCAAACATAATATACACCTCATATATAGAAGTATGAAGGATGATGCAGCTTTGTATATGCCTGGAAAATCATGAGCTCCACGACGTAAATTGAACTATAACCACCAACAAACAAACACATCACCCAGACAACCCAAGCTATTATATAGACACCAATCATATCTATGCGAGCAAACAAACACAATAACCAATAGCCTTTAGGTACAACTCACAAGTAGGTTATCAGGAACGAACTCGCAACCCAGAAAAATAAGACTTACTCTGACAAGCTTAATATATAGGACTTATTTTACACTATCTCCTCGCCAATACACAATACGAAATCGACCCTCATTATACTATGTTTAGACCTCTACAAGATAAGGATACTACCCATGCCCCAAAAACAATGGTTAAGCCCTATAAGTTAGTAATAAGGTGTTTAAAAACCATTAGCAGTAGCGAAGAATTTAACATACCTCACTAGCAGTAGTGAAGGATTCACAGTCACCTACTAGATTTTCTTAAACAACCAAGATAAACAAACACGTAGCTTCGAGCTTGCACTCCCAGAAGTTTTAACTGTTTCCACCATAACACTTATCAACTCATTCTGAATTTATGCAGCTCGATCAATTAGTTAAAATATAATAAGATCACACCTCGTAGGATCACGAGGTGTCATTTTCCATCCTTATCTTTAAGAACAAACATATAAAACATTAAGGTTTTAGCATACTTATCTTAGCCCACACACATGAAAAAGAACCCAGATTAACAAAGTCCTACTATCAAATTCTTTAACATAAATATTATAAAAGAAAAGGAGAATTAAACACTAAAACCCTTCAAAATATAAAAAAGAACAAGGGAGATATGTTCCAACCCCTGTAGTAGATACCATACTTCCCCCTAGCATAATCCCTTCATCTCCATCTCAAGCCTAGTCACCTTAGGAGGAACATCACCATGCCTTTCATAACCATTAGATTTACATCTAAAACCATTGCTCACATCATGATTTCCTAAAGCACCCACGCCTTGATTAGGAAGTAGGGTCTCCACCAAACCTAAAAACTAACAGCTGCAAAAAAAAGAAAAATATTAAAAATGCAATTATATTTTCCTTTAAAAATTTAAATTATGTACCTTCTCAGCCAGTCGGATTTCCAACCACCACTGCATGGTCACACATTTTGGAAAAAGGGCCCAACTAGCTTCCCCACTTCAGCTATTGATCTAGGGATACTTTGTCATTCAAAGAAGGCATCAAATTAAAACCATGGCAACCAATAAACACATAGTTGTCCTCCCATATCCCAAACTCATCAGGAACACCCCGCACAATATCAGTAGTTATCCCCGTACGCCGAAAAGTCACCCAGGGCTCAGTTGAACTCACATGTGTAAGTGATAGTAAGCATCCATATTTGTATCCAACTAGTCATATATATATGTGTGTGTGAGGCTGAAAGGAAAGATGATTGGCACCCACGATCATATTAATGAAACCAAGATTTAGGAACAACATGGTGCATGATCAACAAAGGTCACGCTGATTACCAGTTATAAATAGAGATTCTGATCAACAAAAAAGGCAATGGAATTTCTTAAAATATAATCTTATATTGATCAAACAATGACTTAAGCATTGAAGGCAAATCCGTGTGACTTCCCCAAGACCCAGTTTTGCATATCCCTCATGTAAACATGAAGTATCGTACCAATTCCAGTTCTTATGTTATCCTGGAAGGAATTCCCCACTTTTTAACCCCGCTGATGTTGACATTCAGCATTGCTGGAAGTTCATCGTCGTCAATCCGACCATTCTCCAATATCGGAATGAGGATTATATGGCATGTGTGATTGTGTAAATTATTTAATGTTTTGGAAATCATTTTGGAAACAAGTCCAGATGCATAGATAAGTTCTATTCATATTTTTAAAGCCAAAGCAAGTCAATTTCAACCATTAAATTATGTACAATCTGAACATGGGCTTTCCAGCTCCAATTAATTATGTTTTCTCAAACTAACTTATAAGAAGCACTTAATCACTTACAAGCAATAATTTAAGTACCTTTGAATTATACTCTAAACACCAAATTATTTTTGTAGCATGCATAATAATTAAAAGATCTACCTATTTGTTACATTTGAAACACTTACAAGCAATGATTGAAGCACATTTGAGTTATACTCTAAGCATTAAGTTATTTTTGTAGCGCATGTAAGTATTATAAGAATCAATTACTTGTTACATTTGAAGTACTTACTAGCGACGATTGATGCAACTTTGAGTTATACTCTAAGCACTCAGTTGTTTTTGTAGCGCACGTAAGAATTAAAAGAAGCACTTATAAGTTACAATTGAAACACTTAAAAGCAATAATTGAAGCACCTTTAATCTATATTCTAAGCACCAAGTTGTTTTTGTGGCGCACGTAAGAATAAAAATATTCACCTATAAGTTACAATTGAAGCACTTACAAGTAATGATTGAAGCTTCTTTGAGCTATACTCTAAGCACCAAGTTATTTTTATAGCGCACGTAAGAATCAAGAGAAGCACCTATAAGTTACATTTGAAACACTTACAAGCGATGATTAAGTACTTTTTTTATACTCTAAACATCAAGTTGTTTTTGTAGAGCTCATAAGAATTAAAAGAAACACCTATAAGTTACATTTGAAGTACTTACGACTATTGAAACACCTTTGGATTATACTTTAAGTACCAAGTTGTTTTGTAGCGCTTGAAAGAATTAAAAGAAGCACCTATAAATTACATTCGAAGCACTTACAAGCGACGATTCAAGTACCTTTGAGTTATATTATATGCACCAAGTTATTTTTTGTAGCGCACTTAAGAATTAAAACAAGCACGTATAAGTTACATTTGAAGCACTTACATGGAATGATAGAAGAACCCTTGAGTTATACTCTAAGCACCAAGTTGTTTTTGTGGCACACGTAAGAATTAAAAACTAACTATAAGTTACATTTGAAGCACTTAGAGAAAGTCCAACAGCTTCCCTACAATTTTCTTTAGGATAGGAAATGAAAACCAAAATTCCCCATTTTTTACTCAACTCCAACAGCTTCTCTATCTTGCATGATCTGACATTTAATACACTATAATTACCTTTTAATTTAAAGCTAAGAGTTGATTTTTAATCACTCCAAAATATATTACAAAAACTAATAGTTAGTTTTTTATATTAAAAAAACAATATAACAAATTGAAAACTAGTAGTTAGATATTAATTAGAAACTAATGTTGTTTTTTCCTTTTTTTCTTGTTTTCACCCAATTTGAAATAAAAGACTAATAGTAGGGGTGTTCAAATTGACCGATCCGGCCCGACCTGACCCATTTTGACCCGGCCCATATGGGTTGGGTCGGGTCAAAATGAGTCGGGTTGGTTTTTGACCCAAATCGATCTGTTTTGACCAATTTGCAATTTTACCTCATTTTTTTGAAAACAAATCATTAAAAATAATTAGTTTAATACAGCATACCCACCATTAATTTAATTCATAAACAAGTTTACCATTCTTGAATTTTTTTATAAAACTAAAATAATTTTTCAAAGGTACTATTAATTATAAATAAAATATTTATTAATATATGAAATTTATATTCATAATTGTATAAATAAATTTTAGTAAAATTATATTTTTAATGAAATATTAAAAGTATTCTAATAAAATAAAATAAAAAATAATTATATTTTTCTTTATTAAGTGAATAATATATAATTCAATATAATATAATATTCTTATTTTAAATTATATAAAAATAAATTTTAATTTTATTTATTATTTAAATATTATTACATTTAAAATAATGTATTTTATTTAAATAAATTATAAAAAAATTACTATTTTTTATTTGATTTTGATCGATTTGGATCGACCCATGATCCAGTCTGACCCGACCTGACCCGACTCTAAACTATGAAAATTTTGACCCGACCCGACCCATGTGTCCCAAAATTTTGGGTCAATTTGGGCCGGGACAGCCAACCCGCCCCGACTCGACCCGACCCGACCCATGAACACCCCTAACGAATAGCATTCAAAAAATTCAACAAAATTTGCCATATTTTTATGATACTCATACATGAATTATATAAAATTTACGTTCAACATATTCACTATCTACTAAACCTGTTAAAAGAATTTACATTCAACATCCATGTTGTCATTTTTTTCTTTCAAAGAAGCGAAAAATAAATTTTATAAAATAAATAATTGTGTCTAGCATACTTTTTCTAATAATGACTCATTTTGTTCGATTAGGGTATCAATTTTGTGGTGATGTGGGTCATGTTTATATTATAAAAATTAATAGTTGGTATTTAAGAACTATCAATATAACAAATTTAAAAGTAAAAGTTAGAATTTAATTTCATGACATCTAAAAATTCAAAAACTATAAACTATAAAACTAAAGAAAATAATTTCAACATTTTAACAAAATTATTATTGAAAAAACCATTAAAAAGTATATAAAGAAGCATCCCATTTGGGCTCAAGATTGTAGTAGTTTTCTCTAAAAAAATTGTTGTTGAAAGTTGAATATATTTTATAGTAAGAATGGAAAAATGAAGAAAATATGAAATTAAATTTAATGGAAAATGAATATTGTGCTATGATTTGATGCATTCAATTTGAATTGCATTAAATTTTCATTCCTTATAGTATTTTTCTTTTTCTATAAATATAGGGAAACAAATCTTCTCTCTCGTCAAAATCTCTATTTTAGGGAATGGAATGAGGAATCTGTTGGAGCAGAAAAATCAAGTAAAATTCTTATAATCAATGAAAATCCTTATAATAAAGAAGTTGTTGGACTTGCTCTTACAAGAGACAATTGAAGCACATTTGAGTTAGACTCTAAGCACCAAATTGTTTTTGTAGCGCTCGTAAGAATTAAAATAAACACCTATAATTTACATATAAAACACTTACAAGCGACGATTGAAACATTTTTGAATTATAGTTTATACAACAAGTTATTTTTTTAGCACACATAGAAATTAAAAGAAGCATTTATAAGTTGCTTCCTTTGTTGGTCTTGATCCCAGTATAATGATTAATGTAAAGAATAAGACAATAGAGTTGTTTCCTATGTTGGTCTTGATCCCAGTGTAATGATTAATGTAAAGAATTAGAGAGTGGAGGAAGATGATGCATCGTTCACACATCTCATACCATGTGCAAAGGTGAAATGGAATTGAGCCGGCTCAATTTATTATATAATCAATCTCTATCTTCCACATCAACATTGAGGCCACAACTAAAAATCATCCATTTTCCCCCCACAATGGGTGAGACATTTCTAAGCCTACTCCATGGACTCCACTTGATTTTCTCTACTCATTAATTTCACATTTAGTATTTAATTAATATAAATTTACATAACAAAATAAATTCAAATCTGAAATTTAATAATACATTTGTAATTTTTGAATTTAATTTCATTTCGAGTTTTTTCTAAAAATAAATTTCAATATTTAAAATTTATTTTATGAAGCATAATTAAAAAAAACTATATTTTTTTAGAGAATGTAATTTTGTTTTTTAAAAATGACCAAAATTTAATTTTTCAATTTTTTTCCCAATTTTGGATTTTTCGGATACTTTCAAATTTAATTTTTCAGATTTTTTCAATTTTTTAAAATTTGTTCAAATTTTTTGATGGGACACGTGGCACCACCAGATTGGGCCATGTGTCCCAATCTGAATTTAAAAAGCAAAAAAAATGTGGACATAGCAGGCGCCACGTGGCCCAACCAGCGGGTGCCACGTGGCACCATTGACAAAAGAAAATGGACCAGCCGAATATGGCCCATGTGCTGTCAGAGCTTTGCCTGCCATT
>JAULKM010047807.1:0-12873 GCA_032355605.1 Rubia tinctorum
TGATTTTTGTTATTCTTACCTAAATATAAAAATATTAAATAATATATTTTTTGGTGAATTGTGGGAAAGCGCTAGTATATGTTCCAAAGTAACCTAGAGTTGATTAAATAGTTCTAAGGAAGATAAATCGGAAAGGATTATGGATATGTTATTGTTCCCGATCAATGATAAATATTATGTTATGGATTTGGGAAATAAAATGGGGGTGTATAGAGAAGCACCACGTTGGAGCGCATTTCAATTCGGAGTTACGAGTAAAGTTTTTACCTTTTGCTCTTAGGTCCCTCCAAGAAATTTGGAATTGCCGAATCACGAAATTGGTGACGCCAAAATTCAATTGAATAATATATGATTGCGAATTTGCGATTTGGGTACGTATGGGTGAATGCAGTGATTACTTTTACACAGTTTTGGAAAATTACGTTGTGGCTCAAAATTGTGTATCCCCACTAGCTATTGCTCCAAAATACATGATTTTTGTTATTCTTACCTAAATATAAAAAATATTAAATAATATATATTTTTGGTGAAATGTGGGAAAGCGCTAGTAGATGTTCGAGAGTAACTTAGAGTTTGTTACATAGAAGTAAGGAAGGAAAATTGGAAAGGATTACGGATATGTTCTTCTGCCCGATCGATGGTAAATATTCCGTTACGGATTTGGAAAATAATATGGGGGTGTATAGAGAAGCACCACGTTCGAGCGGATTTCAATTTGGAGTTACGAGTAAAGTTTTTATTTTTTGCGCAAAAATATAATTTAGCTTAGAGCGGCTGCGCGCAACTGCGGGCAGCAGCGCACATCTCATGAAATTTTTCGGCAAAATTTTGGCAAAATTTTTGAATTTTTTGGCAGCAATGTTGAATTTTAAAAACATAGGCACCAATTTTTTAACTTGGGCACCAGTTTTTGAAAACCGATTATAAATTTTGGCAAATTGTTTGAATATTTTGGCGGGAAGATTGAATTTTGAAAATGTTGGCAGCGGTTTTTTTAACACAGGCACCAGTTCTTGAAATCCGGTGCTAAATTTTGGCGAATTTTTTAAAAATTTTGGCGGGAAAATTGAATTAAAAATTTTTTAGCACCGGTTTTTTAACATAGGCACATGTTTTTTGAAAGCCGATGCAAAAAAACAGCATCGGCTTATGTTAAAAATCGGTGCTAAAAATATTTTGGGCACCGGTTTTTAAAAAACCGGTGCTATATATAATAAAACTGGTGGCCAAAAAAATTTTTAGCACCGGTTTTTCACTTAAGCACTTGTTTTTTGAAAACCGGTGCTATTTTTAGGCACCGGTTTTCAAAAAACCAGTGCCTATGTTAAATAACCGGTGCTAATTTATTTTGGTGCTAATTTATTTTGGGCACCGATTTTCAAAAACCGGTGCCAGAAAACCGGTACTAAGGGGGGTTCTGTGGTAGTGTACCATTGGATTCATCTTCTCGAGTACAATAAAATTAACTACAAGAACTTCCTAAACGAATCAGCGGTTCAACTGTGACGAAGGAAATAAGAAAAAGGCCAATTTTAAATTGGTAGAACCTGGTTTTGGGCAGCTTCTTCACCGCGGGCTGCAGGACACTACCGCGGCCCGCATCCCAGCCATCAATAGAGCTGCGTGGGTCAAAATGGAATACTGCGGGCCACATAGATGTCTTACGGCCCGCAGCAGTAACTTGGGCGGAGGTCTGTTTATTCCATTTTAGCCTCTGCTTCCTAACAACTTTTCCCCTCTGAATTTCTTCCCTAAAAAACCCTTGATATTATTTATTTCTTCATCATTTTCTCCAATGTTTACCATGGATTTTTGTGCTTTTGTTATGGGTTTAGCTAATCTAGGCTAAATATACTCTTGCAAGCAATTGGTAAGCATTTTTAGTATGAATTTGTGACATTGATTTATCCTATTTTGTGCTTTGATTATCAAGTATATTTTGTGCTTTCTTGTGTATTTAATGCATGATTTAAACTAGGATGATCAACTAGTTGATGATTGTGGGTTAATTATTTGCTAGGTTTTTGGTCAAATACTTTGACTTTTTGTAGATGTTATTATCGTTAATTGATGTTAGGTTATAATTGAGTGTGACAAATAATTATGATTATTGATTGATAAAATTTCTTAGATTTTAGATGAATTTGAATGGGTTTTATTAATTATCAATGTGGCTCACTAATAACGATTAGCATGAAGGCCGAACCTCGTAGTCATTATTAGTAGATATATTTGTGCTATCCCAATATTTCTCGCTTGTAGGATATTGTGTTAGTTTTATTGGTCTTCCATATGTATTGCTATTCTTGGGAAATTCTATGACACCGATCGTCTAGGATGACCCAAGGGTAAGGGTTATTGTGTGGTGCCGATCGCTCGCTCTAACTATAATTGAGGAGAGGAGAAAAATATCTTCACCCAAAAGATGCTGATAAGTTCTCCACAATATGTGATTAATGCATAAAAATAGGTTAATTAATCATTGATCAAAGGATGACTACAAATGCAAACAAATTGAGCCCAAAACTCGTTATCATCTTTATTCCGTCTTTTGTATTAGTGTGATCGTATTTGCATTATCATCTATAATTGTTTGTTACTTTAGCAATTTAAATTAAGCGTAGTGTTTTTAAGAACCCAAACCCCACTTTGATACCACACATGTAGAGTGATTTCTTCGTGTGCTTTTTAACTACGTTTAACACTCGATAAAACCCCATTTTCCTTGAGGACGACCTCGACTGACTACTTGTTACTTTCTAGTAGTTAGCCGCAATTAAGGCCTTTAAATACTATTTTTGAGAGGCACGACGATGGCCTCCCAACGCCGATTGTCTAGGGTGACCCGAGGGTAAGGGTTATTGTGTGGCGCCGATCATCCACTCTAACTATAACTGAGAAACTGCGAGAAATATCTTTACCCGAAAGGTGTTGATATGTTCTCCAAAAATATGTGATTAATGCATAAAAATAGGTTAACTAATCAATGATCAAATGATGACTAGAAATTTAAATCAATTTCGCCCAAGTCTCGTTATCATCTTAATTACATCTTTCGTGCTATTGTGTTCATAGTTATATTGTTTTCTCTAATTGTTGGTTAATTTAGCTATTTAAAGTAGTCATAGTGTTTTCTAAAATCAAAAATCCCCAACTTGGTTACCACACACGTAGAGTGACTTCTTCTTGTGCTTTTTTAACTACGTTTAACACTTGATAAAACCCCCATTTCCCAGTGGACGACCCCGACTTAGCACTATCTACTTTCTAGTAGTTAGTTGCAATTAGGGCTTATAAATACTATATTTGAGAGGGATGACGACGGACTCCCAATGATCTTAACATTATTTCAGACAATCCTACTATGGTAGCCAGTGGCTTTAATGTAATTGGGAAGTTAATGAATACAAAGTTTCTATGCCGAAGGTTGGAATCATGATTGATTTTAAATCCTTTATCAAATCTCACTCAATCTTAATTAGTCACCTGTTGTAGGAAATACTTTTACTTGGAAATGGGAGGAAACAAGTAAGAATGTAAGGAACAAATTAGAATCATAGAATCCTAATGAGTTTTGAACTTCTACACCTACTATAAGTGATGAGGTGCTAAAGAAGCACTCGATCTTCAGGCAATATCCTTTTCTACTTTAATTAGAGAATAGCAATATTTCGATTCGAGGACATGTGACTTCTTATAAAACACTTATTGTCTCTAGTAGTTGAAAAGTAGTGATATGCCTGTAGAAGAACAATCACGCATGTAAAGATTTTGCTTTCATTTTAAAATACAAATTACTTTCTAAAATATTGGAGTAAAAATAAATTAGGAATGCTTTCTCTAATTATTGGTTAACTGAAACTACATTAGGTAAATGTGAGGCCAAAATATATTTAGATGGGTTAGATTCAAACCTGATTAATGTGAATTAGTTAGAAAATAAATTATAGGTTTGTTTTGAAGAAGAAAAAAAAAAGGAGAAAATGTGAAATGAATAATGCATACAAATCATTAATCCAAAAAAATTCATTACACTGTAGCTGAAAATGCATAAATTTGACGACAAAAATATTCAATAAAGCCAAGGAGTTTGGCTAATTGATCCATTATTAATCAAGGACAATGTTGTAAAATTTTATCAGTCTTTACTTAGTTAGAAGGTAGTTAATAAAACAATGATTAGTATTAAGTACTCCTTTTAAAATATTAATTCCTCAAATTATTACACTTAAAGATATTTTAAATATTTTTAAAATTCCAAATATATATAGGAGAGGATATTTTTTTTTTCTCCTTAGGAGAACATAGTTCCCCAGATTTTCTTGGTAGGTTTTTTAGAACCTCATGGGAAATCATTTCACAAAACCTTCTCGTTGTTGTTACAGAGTTCATGATCAAAAGTATCAAGCACCCAAATCACACTGATCCCTAAGAAATAATAACCCTCCATAATTTCTATATATATATATATAATAAACCTTTTTAATTAACATGCAAATAATTATTTTACAACTTATAACAAATAGGTTAAACCAAATTTTCCCGGGAAACATTAGTATGGAAAAAATATTTTTTCTTTCTTCGATAGAAATGGTAAACAATATATTGCTAATACAAGAAGCTGTACGATTTTTGGTCAAACCCTTAGCTTAGTGCTTTTCAAATTGGGATATCACAGCAATTTTGTTAAGATTATCATGAAGAACATATCAAATGCCTGGTTTTCTATTATTATCAATGGTTTACCAAATGGTTTCTTCAAGGCAACAAGAGGACTAAAACTTGACAATCCCTTGTCCCCATCTTCCTCTTTAACCTAGTAAGAGAGATGTTATCGTGGACACATAACAGACACTTTTTGAAAAAGTGATTTGGCACACTTCAGGTATTGGGCACTGCTCCTCACCAAGTTATCCTCTTGACACGATACATTGGTATTTCTTGGTAGTAGTCGTTTGGACATCTCCATCATTCCCTCCATGGTCGAAAGGCGTCTCCCTCAAAACAAAATCATTTTCAAAGTTAAATGGAGATAAATCAACAACATTGAATGTATTACTAACACCATAATCGCCTGGTAAATCTATCATGTAAGCATTATCATTCACGTGTGCCAATACTTTAAAAAGACCATCACCACGCGGACTAAATTTAGATTTCCGAGCATTCAGAAACCTCTTTTTCCGAAAATGCAACCAAATCCAGTCGCCTTCTTGCAATCTCATAAGTCGGCATCCCTTATTGGCTCGATCATCATTCTGAGCGTTCGTCCTTTAAATCTTCAATCATACTTTCTCATGTAATTGCTTCACAAAATCAACCTTCTTATCTCCATCCAAATTTTGAACTTGTTTAAAATTCAAAGGAATTAAATCAAGTGGAGTATTTGGTAAAAATCCGTATACAATTTCAAATGGAGGTAAAGAAGTAGTAGAATGAAAAGTACAATTATAAGCAAACTCTACAATCGGAACACACATTTCCCAATTCTGTATTTTTTTCTCAACTAGGGCACACGGAAGAGCCCCAAATGTCAGATTGGTAACCTTTGTATGTCCATCAGTTTTCAGATGACTTTCCGTAGAAAATAGCAACTTCGTCCCTAACTTGCACCACAATGTATTCCAAAAGTAGAACAAAAATTTAACATCTCCGTCCGAAACTATTGGTGCAGGGATACCATGTAATCGGACCATTCTTTCATAAATAAATCTGTGACATGTTTTGCATCATCGGTTTTTGTATAATAAATAAAATGCACTATCTTAGAACCACAAAGATATAATCATTACCTGATTGGGATCATGGTAATCTGAACAAAATTCATGGAAATATCAACCCAAGGATGTGTAGGAATAGGTAATGGAGTACACAAACCATGAGTCTTAGTCTTTGATTTCATCTTCAAGATCTCAATACGATTCCTACAAACCCTATCAACTGAAAGTTCCATTTTCGACCTGAAGAAGTGTTCTCGTAACAAATTATAAATTTTTAATGCACCAAAATGTCCCATTAAACCACCTAAATGAGTTTCTCTAAAAATTAATTCACGCATAGAACACCAAGGAACACATAACTTATTGTCACAAAGTAAAAACCCATCCTGCCAAAAAAATGATTCATACGTACCAAGTTCACAAGCAGAATACACAGATGAAAAATTAGGATCAATAGCATATAATTCTCGCACATAAGAAAGCCCTAAAAGGACACATTCAAGTCGTGTAAGTAAAACATGTCTATTTTTCAAAGCTTCAGCAACAACATTTTCTTTACCCTTCTAGTATCGCAACACATAAGGAAAAGATTCAATAAAACTAGACCATTTAGCATGATGCTTATTCAACTTAATCTGACTCTTCAAGTATTTCAACGAATCATGATCACTATGAATAACAAATATCTTATGCAATAAATAATGTTGCCAAGTCTCTAATGCACGCACAATTGCAAAGAATTTTTTATCATACACGGGATAATTTAGAGCACCACCCTTTAACTTTTCACTAAAGTAAGCTTTAGGTCGATTCCGTTGCATCAAAACAGCACCAATACCAACGCTGGAAGCATCACAATGAATCTCAAAAGTACCATTAAAATCAGGTAAAGCAAGAACATGAGCATTACATAATCGTACTTTCAATTAATTAAATGCATTCTCTTGATCATCACCCCAAACAAATTTCACATCATTTTTAACTAGTTCATTTAGAGGTGTCTCAATAGAAGAAAAACTACGCACAAACCATCTATAAAAACTAGTTAAACCATTAAAAGAATGCACCTGATTGGCATTGGTAGGTCTTGGCCAGTTCTTGCTAGCCTCAATTTTGATTTTTTTTCCAAATTTTATGCCCTCCTTAGAGACAAAAAAACGAGAAACACCATCTCGTAAGCACAAAAAGTGCACTTCTTGGTGTTTGCATACAAACAATACTCGCGGAGTGTAACAGGAACCATTTTAACATGATCAATATGATAATCAGTTGATTTAGAATAGATCAAGATATCATCAAAATATACCACAACAATTCGACCAATAAACTTTCTCAAAACATGATTCATCAATTGCATAAAATTACTAGCTCCATTAATTAATCTAAAAGGCATAACAATCCATTCATACAACCCGAACTTAGTTTTAAATGCAGTTTTCCATTCATCCCCTTTATTTATGAAAATTTGATGATAACCCTGAGTCAAATCAATCTTAGTATATATCACAGATACATGCAATTCTTCAAGCATATCATCTAACCTAGGGATAGGATGGAAATATTTAAAGGTTATCTTGTTAATAGCACGACAATCTATACACATTCGCTAAGTTTTATCTTTCTTTGGAACCAAAATAATAGGCATAACAAATGGACATCAAGATTCGCGCACATTGACTTTTTGAAGTAATTCCTCAACCTTTTGTTGTAGTTCTTTTGTCTCCTCAGGGTTTGCCTTGTAAGCTAGTCGATTAGGTATAACCGAACCTAGAATCAAGTTAATCTTATGCTCAATGCCTCGTAATAGTGGTAAACCGTGAGGCAAGTTATCTGAAAAGACATCCTCAAATTCTTGCAATATCTCCGCAAACCGTGGAGGAGCATGCACATGTATATCTTCATTGGCGAAATAACTCTCTTTAAAATGAAAAATTAATACATGAGAATGATTTGAAAAATCATGAATCACGTCCCTTCAAGATGCATAAAATAATTTTCTGAGATATATTGTCAATTCACATATCATCATATAAATTGATGGCAATGGACTAGGATGTGAAGATAAAACTTTTCGCGACTTTTCATAGTCATTTAAAAACTTACCTGGATCTGCCGCCCTAAATTTTGGTAATTTTTAAAGGGTTTTTTCCTCCTTTTTTGCTCTTTTGTCCAATCACATTCAAACCCTGACTAGGGTTTTTGTCGGCCACTTCTAGCTCAGTCGCAAACTTTTCTTTGTCTATTTTCATGCCTCTCTAAGCCTCAAGAACCTTGACTGGTGATAATGGAGTCAACGTATACCTGATTTATCCCGTGATTCAGTCATTTGAGAATTTACAAAGTCTCAATGATACAAAGTTATCTCGTGTGTCCGGACCTTGTTCACCTTGATCATTTATGATGATCTCTTCATCGACATGTTCTTCTCCACTCTCATATAGAGGTGGCATATCACCGTATTCATCCTCTTCATCTTCTTCCTCAATGGTCGTTAACACTCGAGCATGTGGACAACTACTACAAACATGTCCTCTCTCTTTTCAATGAAAACAAGTAGAAGTGCTAACAAAATTTGAATTTGATGAAGAGATAGGGGACTTACCTGAATTTCTTGAAGACTGTTGGTTTGAAGTTTGGGGTCCCTTCCTTCTATCAGTGTAATTTTAAGTCAGATTACAATAAGTCTGGACCAACCCTCAGCCTCCCATTGGGGCCCCTTACCTCGATCAAAACTAGGATTTCCTGAGTTAAACACTAATTTTTTTACTTGGAAAACTGTATGTCTGCCTCTTTGGCCGAAGATTGATCTCAACCAACCTTGCTTTCACCAGTAAATTTCCTATTGATATGTGATGTTGAAGCTTGGCTGGCGTTTCAAGGTTTTCACGCATGCCCTCAATGAATCAATTTTTGATGAATGTGTCGCCTTGTTCCATCCCAACTCTTCTCATGGTCAACTCGAGATCTTACTAGTATTCATCAACTATGTGATTTCCTTGCTTCATGTTGGTCAAATAAGAATGTTGTTCCATCAGATAAGTAGGCAGAACATGATAATGGTGAAGCTCGGACTTTAATCTCTCTCAGGTGGAGATATGTTTCTTCTTGGAAAGTTGTTTCGTTTCTCTCAAATGTTTCCACCATTCATCCGCATAGTGAGTGAAGGAATACTGCACCACTTTAACTTTTTCTTTCTCCCGGTAGTTGTTGAGATCAAATAGATTCTCAATCTATCTCTCTCAATCAAGATACTTCACCGAATTGTGTTGACCATTAAATCAAGGGATGCCATACTTCAACCCCTTAATGTCTCGAGCAGAGTCTGAACTTGACCCTGAACTCAAACTGGCCCTCATTCTCCTTTGGGAATCATAATGCTTGTCGTGGCAATGCCTTCTAGAAGATCCTCGGTGTGATCAGCTTTTTGACTCATCATTAGAATCTTCATCAAAACTACTATAACCTTGGAATTTGCACACAAATCCCTGAGGATCACCCCTAATAGCTGTGGATTGAGGTTTAGGAGGTGTTACAGTGTCAATTTTTCTCGCCAATCTCTGTACCTCACTCATAAGTGCATTCATTGTGGCAGCAAATTGAGCTAGATCAGCAGGTTCATTTGGCTTGAATCATTGCCGCTCCCAACTATCTGGAGCTGCATCTCATGGTTGTTCACCACATCTACTACTAAAAGCATTCATCATTGCCAACAAAAGGCGGGACAAAGTGATTATCGTCCGCCGTCACCGCTAAATTGCTAAGTAAAATAAACGGTTAGCATAAAATTTCCCCCCCATTGTTAAGTAAGCTCTCTCACCAAGTGTATATCACTCACAACTCACAAGGAAAAGGCTAATGTAAGGGCAATCGATCAATTCACCGCAAATTCAAAGCAAAATAGGAGAAAAGTACTGCAGAACTTATTTCAAAATTAAAATATATATAAACTCAAATTTTTCTCTCTAAAATATGGAAATACAAATTCTAAAAAGAATAAGGAACAAAACTTAGTTTGAATGGCACAAATCGGAGCTATAATGAAGGATTTATGATCAATACAAGAATTCTTTATATATGCGACAAATAAGTTTTGAAAATTTAAACAACTTTCCCGAAATCAAATTGGATTAGAAACTCAAACCCAGATCCCTTGTAGTAAAGGATTTTACAGACTTAATTTCTGCACAAGCCAAAAATTTCAGATCAAATTCCTCTCTCAATTGGCTTTTATTTCCTTTTCCTTTTCCTTTTCCTTTTTCTATTAGGATTTTGTTTTCTTTTTCTTTCTCAAATCGGATTTTTTTTTCTTCTTTGTTTCTCATCCAAAAAATTATTTTTTCACAAAAATATAACACTCAAAATCATAATACTACTCCCCAAGTAATTCCAACCGTGTGCAACTTCCAAAATTTTGAAAAGAGCAAAACAGCCCCCAAACTTTTGAAAATTACAAAACAGCCCCAATTTTCCGATTTCAAAACCCCAAATTCCGATTTAAAAACCCAAAAATATGATACCCTTTGTTTTTTATTTTCAAAAAATTTTGGAATAAAAATCACCGATACAAAACTTGGAATAAGAAATATGCAACAACCTCCTCTTGATTCAAATGAACTTCGAGGTATTCAAGATCATAAGGATCAAGAATATGACACTATATGTGGAAAATGACACAATACACTCTTTTTTGGTATAATCTGCAATCAATAATTCAAGAAGACTAAATTGTTTATTTGGGCCCCAACATATATTTGAATAACTTATTTGGTCCTCACTCCCAATACTGCCCCTATTCAGGCCTTAACATTTTGAAAATAATTTGTTTGGCCCCCAAGGTGGTTTTCAAGGTGGTTTTGGGGACCAAAAGATGGTATTCAAATATATGTTGGTGCCAAAATAAACAATTTGTTTTATCCCCAAACAACCTTGGGGCCCAAACAAATTATTTTCAAAATGTTAAGGCCCGAATAGGGGCAGTATTGGGAGTGAGGACCAAATAAGTTAATCAAATATATGTTGGGGCCCAAATAAATAATTTAGTCATTCAAGAACAATTCAAGATCACATAATCAAAGAAAGATAAAGAAACAAATAGGATTATGAGCATGCAATGATTTTTCAGAAGAATGGACAAAAAAAATATCACAAGCACATAAGTTGTAAGCTACCTAACACCTACAAAAATGGTCAAGAGTTGAAGGCAAACAATACTTGTTAACGCTCAAACCCTTCAACATCCTCCTGACTCGATTGAAGAAGGTGAAAGCGGATAGTATTACCGATGTATTCTAACTCTCGGAACCTTCAAAATCCTCCGAATCTAGATTCAATCCTCCTATTAAGAAATATAAAAAAACATGGTTAAAATCTGGCACGAAATAATTTTTTAAAAAATTCAAAAATAAATTAATGCAGAAACTTGAAACCCCCGATGATTCTCGACCACATGGATCTTTCGCTTTGGTCTGATACCAACTGATATGAATCTCATTGGCATGACTCTGAATTGCGGAATTTAGATGTTTGACTGAATGAAGGAATTTTGCAAACCCCCCATTTGGCTGCACGGAATTCAAGAGTCTAGCCGTCGGGGTACTCTCAATCTCTACTTTCTCACTAACTAGCCCAGGGGATTAGTTCACATGGTTATTGATACTTAATTAACCCGCAGTATTAAGGAACAATGAAAATAGATCGCAAGCACATAGAGTGATCTCAAAACTCTGAATATATGATTGATAAAAAGGTGAGAATGAACTCGGCCATACTCCTCTATTAACAGGGATATGTCTCGGCCAAAACCCTTATTACAATTGGAAACTAAATCAACTTATAGCAGATTTAAGAAGCTAAAACCATATCTAAATAAAAATCCTAAAATAAATGGTAATCTGGTCGAATACTTCTCTAAGAAACCTTGAAGAATATTACCTTATCTAATCTTACCAAATCTAAGTCTAATAAGAATATAACTGAATATTTTTTAAACCCTATTAGTCTGGTTTGAAAATAATGGACTAAATTTTGAAAATAGCCCTTCAAAATCCCACATGGCAAGGCTATAGACTAAAATAAAATAATTTTACAATAGTTTACAAATATCACACTAAGCTTCGTTCCAAGCCCCAACCAATTTATTCTTGAGTTATTCATCATGCATTTGATCAATAAAATCATTCAATTCTGCATCTCTAAGATTTTTTCTTGACCTTGTCATTGGTCCAGCCATATCACTTAGAGGATTCCGAACATAACTCTTGAATGTTTGATCAAGTCATGAGATGTTTTTATTTATGGTAGTAGTCGTCTTGAAATCTCCATCACATACTTGTGTGGTCATGGTCATCATGGTGAGTGAGCGAAACACGCAATGGTCATCATGCTAACAGAGCAAACCATGTTATATTCCCATGATTTTGAGTTTGATTAAAGGTTAGATAACCCCCCAAGGATGTCACTTTGTATCTTGACCTACTAGATGGGCTCAATGTCTGGGATATTGTACACACATACATATATATATGTGTGTGTGTGCGCGCGCGCGCGCACGCGCATATATATACATATATATATATATACACACACCCCAGTTCATGAAGCTTTATGGCAGACGAGGGCTAAGTTTGTGTAACTGCGTCTGGTAGAATGAATTGTTATTTATGTGGGTACGTGTAATGTTTTCTTAGTTTTGTTCTTCACTTTGTGTAATGTTCTGTTCGTTAGTTTCGTTAGTTTTGTTCGTCTTGTAGGGAGGAAACCCTGTCATCAATTCACCGTGGAAACGCAACGATCAATAATAAATTTGTTTGTAAAATTATTAAAACCCAGTAGTTGGTGTGATTGACGAAATAATTTGGTTGTAAAGTTACTACCAGCCCCGTCACAAAATTTATTAAATCCCACTATCAACGTTATTCATTTCGAATTCAATTTCCAAGGGGAAAGCTTAAAGCTACTCAAAATCTGGAATTGGTGATTTATTATTTCCATCATACGCAAATACTACTCGAGCTGAGTTTGTTCTCCGCCTTCTCTCTAAAAAATTAAAAAAAACAAACCAGATCCACTTTTCTCATAGGGGTGGCCAGCTCGCCGGCGCTCCTCGCCGGCCGGTCACCCCTTCCCTCCCCGACCTTTATTAAGTAATCAGCCA
>JAULKM010047818.1:0-12873 GCA_032355605.1 Rubia tinctorum
GTATTTACCATTTTATGAGCAAACACTTGAGAATATCCCCCGTCTCTGTGGACGATCCCGACTTGCCACTAGCTACTAAATTTTTATTAGCAAGTAAAAGGGCTTAAAATAACATCTTTGAGAGGTACCGCGACGACCTCCCACAAAGGTCCATATATATAGTAATAAGGAATTGAGCCTTGAAAAGGCCAAAAAATGGCCAAAACCCCTGGAGGCTTCAAACGGCGTAGGCAATGGGATCTGGCCTTGGCCGTTCAACATGGTATGGCTTGTGACCTCATACAAGCGCAGCCTACTCGGTCTGGCACGGGTCGTGAGCCTCATACTGACGCGACCTATGTCGTCTGGCACGGACCGCCGGCTGGAACTCTATTTTGATGCTGCCAAATTTTGAAGTGGATCGGAGACATGGAACACAAGCAGCAGGAGATGGCACGGTCTATATTATGTACTGGAATGGACTGTGCTAGGTAGTCTTCATGCTGGCTTAGCCAGCAGCGTGCCGGCCCTTGTGCTGGCCTTGGCTGGTTTTGTCGGCTGACTTGTTTGCTCCGCTACGAATGAACCGCTAATCCGATTTGAGAGTTCTCAATTTTATAGCCATCGAGAATACAAATCCAATTATGCTACTCTCAAAAGTTGATTCTTCTCGGATCATTCCCAGAACTCCATGCAGCTCTCGGACAACAATACCTTCGCTTCTTTCTTTGCCTTCTTAAACTTCGAATCTGCCTTTCCCGGGCTCAATTCCATCTACTACCACGCAATAGGTTATATAACCTTCAATTTACTACCATAATTTTGATTGTCCAGCGATATCTTCCACCATCTTTCCAAAAGACCTCCAAATATCTTCGACCACCATCGCAGATGGCCGTCTACAAAAAAAGTACTCAAGAGAAACCTACTAATGAGATCACAAAGAAAGATCTAGGTGCTCATGAATACAAAGTATCCATTAGCTCAATAAGTATACAAAACTCGGGATTTAGACAAGAAAACCAATAATGGTCATCTAAACCCTTTGTCGTGTAAACCTAACTAAAACTAGAAACAACCAAATAAGAGATGATAATAATTGTGTCTAATGCATCGGCTACGCATGCATAAAGATGCACATCACTAACTAATTTAATTTGGCCATAAATCTACTGATTACAAGGCCCATGCGACCAAATGGTAGAATTTATAAATTTATAAATCCTGGCTTCTTTCTTTTGGGCTTCTTGGTATCTTCGAGCAGAGACATTAGTATGAATTTTTTGGTTGACCTCTTCCAATTGGCTTTATGTCAAGATTACAAACCTCACTAAAAAACCAAGTGGGAAAAGAGTATTGTGAATTCTTGGTCAAAGTCTTCCAAGAATGATAAATTTATAATTTCTTGGAAAAGATGGTTAAGTTCTTCAAACCAATTGGCCTTGGCTATTATCTTTTCTCTTAATGCATAATTCTCTCTTTACACATATGCGGGATTACTATAAAAATGTTGTGGATTTACATGCACCTTCCCTATTTTCTCCGAACACTCAATGCCAATGACTTTTGATACTCGTATCAGTTAGTGTTCCAAAATGGACATCTATTTTAGTCGTTGATGTTTTCAAAAAGGGTCGCCCCAATAAAATTGGGGGTGCACCTTCATCGTGTATCACATTAAAAACATAAATTCCTGCCAGAAACACTAGATTTCCCACCATAACCATAACATCCTTAACTATACCCCTGAGGCTTGCTTAGAATGGCCGGCTAGTTGGAATATCACCATAGTGTCCCTAAGTTCACCCATGTCAAGATTCTCATATAAATGGAAGCCTCTAAATCAATCATAACATTTTTCACCAACTTACCTCCTAGAGAAATAGGGATTGAAAATAGTCTGGTGTCATAACACTTTTAAGGAATATCCTTATGAGCCAAAGTGGTGACTCCTCCTATTTTCAGTTGTCCAACTTTTCTAATAGTCTTGGCCCTTCTCGTAGTGCAATCATTTTTCAAGAATTTAGCATACGATGGAATTTTTTAAATGACATCTAAAAGTGGAATGCTAACCTTAACCTTTTCGAAGACTTGGAAGATTTAAGCTTTGTTGGATGCAACCTTCGGTCATCCCTGTAGAGCACTAGGGAATGGCGGCGGAGGGGTGTCCCTCGCCTCGGTGGTAGGGAGCTCTCGTGTGGGCTCCTTCTCAACTACAATTTCCTTTTCTTCAAAATTGGTCTTGTTGCTTTCCACAAATTTTTTGTCCTCTTGCACAACCTCTTTTATGAATTCACGTACCTCCTTCTATATTCTCAATTTCAATGCACTCACACTGCATGGATTCACCTCGGGTTGGGATGGTAGCTTTCCGAAGTCTCTAGCTTCAAGTCGGCTCACTGAAGTGGAAATTTGACCAACTTGCACTTCAAAGTTTTGATGCTAGAAAATTTATCTTGTACCTAGCTTCTCAATTTCTTTTCTCATTTGCTCCTCAAACACATCATTCTTCTTTTCCAATTGTGCAATTGGCTAAATAATTTCCTTCTAATCTGACTAATAAATTGGAGCATTGGTGTTGGAAGGCCCTTCTCCCCTAGGGTAAGGCTAAGGTGGCCCTCCTCGATTGTACCCTTCGTTGTCATATCGCCACCGGAAGTTTGGGTGGTTGCGATATCAAGGATTGAACGAGTTGGCATAAGGGTCTTGACAATCACCACTTTGGTTTTCTCAGATACCTTGATGTCGCCCTCTAGCAAACTGCCTATTGCCACCATTGAAATCTAAAGCCTTCAACTCCTCAAAATTATCTACCACTTGCCGACATGTGATGGTCGGGTGATCTAAGTTGCAAATTCCGCACATTTTCACTTATTTCATCCTCCTCTTCAAAAAAATCATCATAGAAGCAAGAGCTTTGAGCTACTCCTCATGCTTGGGGGAATGAGCAGGCTCCTCTAAAATTTTCACCCGTAACCGGGACCGAATTACCTTGTGTCATTCGCCATCTCCTTGAACATGGACATAGTGTCTTTAGTGCTTTTGTTTCCTATCGAACCATTACATGATGCATTCACCATGAATATGTCTTCATCGCATAAGCCCTCAAAGAAGTAATATACAAGGTTGCCCTTCTTGAATAGATGGTAAGGACAGCTAGCCAATAGACGCTTGAATTGCTCCTGGTACTCACATAATGACTCATTCGAATGTTGCAAGATATTGGATAACTACTTCTTCAAACCACCATACTTTGGTGCTGGGAAGTATTTCTCAAGAAATCTACGCTTCAAATCCATCCAGGAGATGATGCATCCCGGTGGGAGGTAATAGAGCTAATCCTTAGCCGCATATCTCAACAAAAAAGGAAAATACCAAAAATTGTAGTCCTCCTCCGACACCCTCGGTGGTTTCATATTGGTGCAAACCAAAAGAAATTCCGAGAGGTGTTTTTTGGGACTCTCTCCTGCCATCCCATGGAAAGTGGATAAGCATTGAATCATTCTGTTATTCAGTTTGCAAGTGACATTGGGCGAGAAGGGCGAGAAGACTGTACAAGTGGGTTGACTCACCATATTTAGAGCTATCAACTCCCTAAACGTCCCGTTGTCTTCCGTTAACTCGACTCTCTCTTCCTCAACAAAAACGGTCAGTCCAACCTCTCCTCTAGTTCTCCTTCTCCTTCTTCGCCTACCTGTGTTTTCGGGTAAGCATTGTAAGGCTCCTTGGTTCGTGGTACAAGTATGTACCATAAACAAGAAGCAGTTACTACTAGTCCACAAAGAAACACTAGCACAACAAGTTAGGAGAAAATAAGGAAAACTATAAAAGATCTCTACACAATAACCAACAAAAACAACAAAAAAGAAAAACTCTAACTACTACCAGCTAGTTATGCAAGCTAACTTTCATTCAAATTCAACAAGCATCCCTGGCAGCTGCGCCAAAATTTAATCCGCACTCTGCGAGGTCATTAACAACCCAACCTTTTTGGGAGAGCATCAATTACTTTTTGGAAGAGCTTAAATTAACCTACGGAGCACTTCATAAAGATAAAAATTTATATGTTGCTCCTGTGCTTACTACCAACTACTAAAGAGTAGCTAGTGGCAAGTCCGGGAACATCTATAGAGATGCTATAATTCAAAAGTTAACAAAACAAAACTAACAATCAGGCGTCGCTGCGATTCTGTGTCAAGAATGGCTAGTGTTACAAGCATGGATTTTTTGGGGGTCTTTGTCTAAAAACTACTAATCTTGCTAAACAAGAGAACAAACTATATTATCTAGCCTTGGGGACATTTGTATAACATGATCAGTAAATGATTTTGATCTTAGATTATATCGCATATAAGACATATAAACCTATCTCATGTCTATGTCATATAATCTAGGTAATAGTCCACACTTCCCAATGTCTATCACACAAGGAAACTAATTCCATTTTAATCCTATCAACACCGCCTCTGTAATTAGGGAAGGCACTTCGATCAAACCTTTGGATACCATAATTACTTTCCCATAAAGAAATACATCCCAAGTACTCCATCATGGATGCTTCTTCCCAGGCCTATAGAGGCAAAAGAATCGGCATCTCACTATGATTCTAGGTTTGAAATGACGATGGTCGCTACATAACAACCCTAGTTGTTACAAACTATCATGTCTTATCTATCGGGGTACGATCCAGTCGAATTAGGCTATGATGACTGGAACGGTGCTCCTGATCATATATGCATACACTCATAAAGCTAGGACTCACGAACCTACTATATGGCTAACCAGACACTCCCACAGAGCAAACAAGCCTAGAACAATACATGTCACATGCATCTCACAAGAATGTAAAGCCCAAATCAAACATGAATATTCATAAACATAAAAGATAATGGAATCTAGAATCTCACAAAATCATTACCTACTCAGAATATAAAATAAATCCCAAGTAATTATACTACTCAATGGACATTGAACCCAATACAAGTACTGGATTCAATACCATAGGCAAAAACTAGGAAATAATAAAAGAAGAGAGAAGAGTTAGTCTCTTTCTCTCCCTACCTACCCTTAGAACTAGGATATAGAATCACAATTATGAAAGCTCTTTAAAATCTAGTAGACTAGTGCTCCTGATATAGTTGGTGGAAATGGACCTTGGAGAAGCCCAAAACAAACGAAAACCCTATCAGTCACGTCGGCACGGGCAGTGCAATATCACGCACCCCACGGAACATGGCCCATGCAAAAGCACACGGGTCACGGATTGGAGACAGTTTCCGGTCAATACTGAGCATGCGGCCCATGCAAAAGAGCACAAGCTGCCTACTGAAAGGTGCAAATGATTGTCTGAGCGGCATGGCCTTTGCAAATGCACGTGGGCCGCGAACTGGAGTTGAAATCTCTAGCTTCTGATAGCGCGGCCGCACTTATGGTTGCGGGGTGTGGGCTAGCACTCCAGGTCTTGATCTTCAGGGTACACCGGCTGTGCAAAAGAATACGGCTCATGCCAGGACTTAGCTGCTGGAGCCATCTGGTTGGCACGGGTCGTGCCAGTCTTCTAATTCTTCCTGACATCAACTTTTTTTCTTCGGCATATCCCATCTAATACCACAATTAAGCGCGTGGCCTTCTGTCTTTTACCATCCTTCTGAATGGCCTTCAATATCTTCTACCATTCTTGCGAATGGCCTTCACTAAGTATACTTTGAAGTGCTTACGAACGATCTACAATGAAGTTCACATAATAGGATCTATATGCTCGTAAGGGCATAGTATCCATTAGACCTAAATAATATACAAAACGAGAGATTTAGACAAGAAAACCAATAAAGGCTATCTAAACCCCTAGTGATGTAAACCCACTTAAACCTAGTATTCAACCATACATAAGCTACTAATAAATGTGCTAAATGCATCACGAAACACATGCTTCTAGAAAAGTCTCGCAAATATATATATATATAGAGAGAGAGAGAGAGAGAGAGAGAGAATTGGGATCATGTGAGAACACCTATCTTATGTGAGAACACCCACTTATGTGAGAATAAATCACAGCCATTGAAATAATTTATTGAATGGTTGAGGTTTAATACATATGATAATAAATAAAAGATTACTGAAGTTAAAAACTCGCGGATCTTTCATGGGTTAAAATTGGGTTAGTAGAACCAAATTGGGTCCTTCATCCGCTTCCATTTCTACTTGTCAATTTATTTCTGTTAACCGACTAACATCTTCCTCAATTCCTCATTAGATTTCATGATTTTAAAATTACACTAATAAATTCTACCAGTACCTACAAGTAATTCTTAAAGCACATAAAAGTAATATTTAAAACACCTACAAGTAATACTTCAAGCACCTACAACTCGTAGATGTTTCAAATGTAACATGTAGGTGCTTCTTTTATAACTTGTACGTGCTACGAAAATAAATTGGTACTTAGAGTACAACTCGTAGGTGCTTAAACTATTGCTTGTAAGTGCTTCAAATGTAATCTATATGTGCTTGTTTTATAACTTGTATGTGCTACAAAAAACAATTTGGTACTTAGAGAACAACTCGTAGGTGTTTAAACTATTGCTTGTAAGTGCTTCAAATGTAATCTATAGGTGCTTCTTTTTTAACTTGTACATGCTACGAAAATAACTTGATGCTTAGAGTACAACTCATAAGAGATTAAATCATTGCTTGTAAGTGCTTCGAATGTAATCTATGGGTACTTCTTTTATAACTTGTACGTGCTTGAAGGATTTTAATCAACTTAAGCACCTACGAGTTGTATTCTAATTTAATTTCGTCTACTACAAGTTGATTAATGGCTCACATTTTATTGATCAATGGTTCAGATTTGTTCTCACATAAGTGGGTGTTCTCACCTGAACCCTCCCCTATATATGTGCGTGTATATATGTATGTATGTATGTATGTATATACATACATATATGTAAATAAACACATACATATACATATATGTATGTAAATAAATATATATATATATATATATAAATAAGCATCTCACATGACCTTGATATTATAGTGGCACTAGTGGAAAGTAGGTACATAGCCACCAGTATGTCAGTGTTGGGAAAGCGATACCGGTGCTAGGTATTTCATAGGCACCACTAATTTGGAAAATGAACCAAAATACCGGTTCAAATGAATAAATCCACTGACACTAGTTCACTGAATACCAGTGCTAAATACAGGTGTCTTTGAAGAAAAATGTCCAAAATTGATATTTTTCAGCACTAGTTTTGGATGAATGGCGTATACCGGTGCCTATGGCCGGAATAGTAATTTTGGTGGGTAAAATTGTGGTAAGAAAATTGCTAGCAGGTGTGCATTTAATGCTCACCTACCTTTTTTGCGGGTAAAAGTGAATATTTTGGAGAGATGATTCATTAACTAATTTGTAGAAAGGTGTGTTTGTAATATTTGGGGGCCACAATGCAATTTATATAAAATGTGTAGAAGAAATCATTGTTTGGATTCAAGGCCCCTCTGTTCCCCCATTCAGGCCCATGCCAGCAAGTCGCAATGGTTTCTTGGTGAATTGCACTTTGGTGTTATCAATTTTGTGATTCAACGCCTTCAACTTTCTTGGAGGAATCTAAGTGCAAAAATTAAAAAGTTTACTCGTAACTCCAAATTGAAATCCATTCAAACGTGGTAGGACCCCAAATGCATTTTCTATGTCTAAAAGGGAATATTTATCAAATATCGAGCACAAAAACATATCTATAATCCTTTCCGATTTCACTTTGTAACTTCTAAGTAATCAACCATAAGTTACTCTAGATCATGTACTAGCGTTTTTCAATATTTCACCAAAAAAATCTTCTATTTTATATTTCTATATTTAGCAAGGAAACAAAAATTATGTGTTTTGGAGCAATGGATAATAGGGTCACACAATTTTTTTGCCACAGTGTAATTTTCCAAGAATTTATAGAAAAAATCAATGTTGACTTTCGAGACCCTTCCATTCACCCATACATGCGTAAATTGTAGAGTTTCGATCGTATAATATTGATTTGCATTTAGGTTTTGCCAATTTCGTGATTCGGCGACTCCAACTTTATTGGAGGGACTTTAGTGCTAAAAGTAAAATTTTTACTTGTAATTCCAAATTGAAATTCTCACGAACGTGATCATACCATATACAGCCCAATGTATTTTCCATGCCCGTAAGGGAGTATTTATCAACAATTGGACAAAAGAACATATCCATAATCCTTTCCGATTTCACTTTGTAATTTCTAAGTAACTCACCATAAGTTACTTTAGAACATGTACTAGCGCTTTTAATTAGTTCACCCAAAATGCAATTTACATTATATTTCTATATTTAGGCAAGAATAACAAAAATCGTGTATTTTGGAACAATGGGTAGTTGGGTAACACAATTTTGGGCCACAATGTAATTTCCAAGAATTATGTTACAGGCTCTTCCATTCACCCATTGTAGCCCAAATTTCAATAACGTAATTTGCTTATTTAATTGTGTTTTAGTTTCTCCAATTTTTTATTCGCCTCCTCCAAATTTCTTCTCATGGACATAATTGAAAAAAAGAAAAAGTTAACTTAGAGAGGAATATATACTAGCACTGGCATTGTTTTTCAGTCATAATGGTGCTACTGTGTAGCGAAAAAATGTAAAATTTGAATTTTTGACCAATATTTTTTGAGGTATTTTTTATGATCACCGGTCAGACTACAGGTGCTAGGTACTTAGAATATTTTTCTTCTCTTTGCTATCGAAAGGGGAAAAAAGAGAGAAAAGTGTTTTTATAAGTCTACCTAATTCACATAAGTGTCAGTATAACCTTTTGATAATTTAAAGTGCAAATATAACCCTAGATAGTTAGTTTAAGTGCAAATGTACCCATTCCTACAGATTTAGGCCGGAACTGTTTGAAAAATCAACTTTACCCCTCTGAGTAAAAAGAAAAAAACCAAAAAAAGAATTTACTATTTTGACCCGAATACTTCCTGACCATAATTTCTTCTTCTTCTTTATTGGAACCCAATGCTTCCACCCGCAAATGTGTTTGCGCCTCTGTTTCCATCATCTAAAAACTCATTAACCATTCCTCTTATTACCCTAAATACTCTCCCTCTTGAAAAACATTGATCCTGAAAATTGGAATTCCAATGCTGATATCCCCTGGCTCTTCCTTCCAGCGTCGCCCATCTCCCTCCTCAAAGTCACCCGCCAACTGGGTTCTTCGGTAGCCATGAAACTTTAACTTTAAAAATCACCCAGACCATCATCCGCCACCACTCCCCGTCAAACCCAAACAATCCACCCACCTCCACCACCATAGTTAGACCCTGAAGCCCACCGTGTTTCCCAAATACTCTCCCTCCTCAAATCCAGCAATCCAGAAAAATGGAATTCCAACGCGAATCTCTATCACCTGCTTCTCCCCAGAGATGTCAATCTCTACGTAGAGGCCGGTGGTGCATCTTTTGAAGAACTCGTCTGAAACATGGAAGAGGAACTTGTTGTTCCATGTGGGATTTTGAATTCTGGTTTAAAATGAGGGGTAAGGTTGGTGGCGGGGGCGAGTTGTTAGTTGTTGGGTGGAGGTGGAAGGGAATGGTGATGGTGGTCGGGTGGATGTGGAGTGGTGGCGGCTGGCGGAAGGGGGTGATGGTGGTGACAGGGTCTGGCGGGAGGGGGTGGTGTTGGTGGGAGGATAGAGGTGGGAGGGGATAGTGGTTGCCCGGTGGAGGCATAGTGGTGGTTGTTGATAAGAGAGGGTGGTGGTGACGATGGCCTGGTGGTGGATGTGGTTTTATGAGGGAAAATTGTCCTAACAATTATAGATTTTAGTTAAGGGGCATTTTAATCATATTATATTCAGTCAATGTCGATCTACGCCGGAAATGATGTCTTAGGGTTATATTCGCACTTTCATTAACTAGCTAGTTATGGTTGTTTTTGCACTAAAAATTTTATGAGTGTTATATTGAAACTTACTCAAGTATCTAGGTTTATATTTGTATATCCCAAGAAATTATAACTCTCATTTAAAGCAGTGTCACGCAACTGCTTTTGAAATACATAGGCATTGTTATGATTACCCTAGGCAGTGGTTTCCATAATCTTACTAAGTACTTAGAATATGTTTCTTCTCTTTGTTCTAGGGTGGAAAAAATTATTAAAATGCCCATTCAAAGCAGTGTTACGCTGCTGCGTTTGAAGTAACTAGCACTAGTATAATCACCATACTCAACGGTTTCCATACCAGTGGTAGGTGCTTAAAAAACCCAACTTGGCCGAAGTTAGAGTACCCAAACCCTAATCATATAAAATCTTCCTCTCCTAATAACCCTCACTTCCTCCTCTCTCATAATCCACAATGACTCCTCCAGATCCACCGTCGCTGTCTGTGACGCTTCTCCACCGCCACCGCGCTACGGTCGCACACCTCCGAGCATGCTATCTCTGTCGCTTCACATTCGAGCCCTTCTTCTTCTCTGTCTCTACACCGTGCTCCGGTTGCTGTCTCGGCCACCACATTGCACCAACTCCAACGCCATCTCTCTTATCAGCCTTGACACCATCTTCCCACGCTCTGGTCGCTGGTGAGAGTCGCGAGCTCTACTCAAAACACTGAGTTCATCTCAAATCCGCCGTGTCTTAGCTCTTAGCGTCACCACTGCGTTTGATCGTGCCTCAGCCCTTGCATACGACCACACCTTAATGGTTCTTGTTCGTTGATGTTGTCTAGGGTTTATAGAGATTGGGTTCTACTCCCTCCGTTCCACGAGTATTGACATTTTTTTCACAGTCTTCAATGATCATGTTTGACCGTCAATATCTCTAGCTACATATAACAATTTTGCATAAAAATTATACTTAGAAAATAGATGTTAAGATGAATCTAACAATATCTCACATGATATTTTTATTATAAATATATTAATTTATATTTAGAGTCAAATTTTACCAAGTTTGACTTGGAAAAAGTATATACTTCAATACTCATGGAATGTAGGGAGTAGTTTCTATGATAATTAATCTTGTTAATCTATGTTTAGCACTGGTTTGTTTCATAAATTGTGGGCTGTTACTTATTTTCAGATATATGTAACGAACTTCTAAGTTGTGGTTATGAATTTTCCAGTTTTTTTTACATGAACTTCTAGTTTTTTTCTAGTTTGGTTCGTCCTATAGTTCTGTATGAATTTTTGTGTTTCATATTCTAGCCGGTGAGTTTAGTCTCACTGGCCATAATTTTTTATTGAAGCACCGGTTCAAACGAGCGTAGGCACTGGTATTTTGAGCCCTTGAAATATCAGTGACTTGGTGCTAGAACATAGTTTCATAGGCACCGGTTAGTTGTATGGTGCCTATGAAACTATGTTCTAGCATGGGGTCACTTAGGTACCGGCTTTTCAAGGGCTCGAAATACCGGTGCCTATGGAGGTATTTTCCAGTAGTGAAGTTTCACTAAAAAGAAGAAAAAAAAGTGAAAGTCGAAGGTAATTTTTAATAAGATCAAAAGAATGAGGGAAATATGAGGCTTAGGCTTTTAATAAAAAATGAATATTGTATTATGATTTGATGCATTCAATTGGAATTGCCACTACTACAAATTAGAGTTATCGTAACACTTTCTTTACAACACTTATTTAAAATATTAAAGTAGCTTATAAAGTGTTAAAGTGTTACGTAAATATTGAAAAGTGTTACCTAAATTTTAAAAAGTGTTAACGTTAGATCTAATTTAACATCACCTAAGGTAATGTAAAAGTGTTACAATAGGTTCGAAGTATTACAATAAGTTCGAAGTGTTACAATAACACCTAAAGATACACTTTTACAAGTATTACCTTAGGTGATGTTGCATTAGATATAACGTAACACTTTTTAAAATTTAGGTAACACTTTTCAATATTTATGTAACTCTTTTCAAATGTTAAAGTAACACTTTAAACTATTGTAACATTTTTAATAAGTATTGCAAGAAAAGTGTTACATTTGCCTTATTTTGTAGTAGTGTGCATTAATTTTCATTCCCCGTATTTTTTTCTCTTTTGACAAATATAGGGAAGAAATTCCTCCCCCTCATCAAAATCTCTATTTTAGATAATGAGATAGCAAAGCTGATGGAGCTAAAAATCCTTATAAAATCCTTAAAATGAATGAAAATTCTTATCAATTGGTAGTTGTTGGACTTGCTCTAAGCGCTCATCCAAGAACATCTTCAAAGAACGCAAACTTTGCGTTCCACGTTGGATTACTTGTGAAAATTCACTCCAAGGGAACGGTAAATCACTGTGTGGAGTGTTGCGTAGTACAGTAACACGGTATGTTTACCGTGTACTGTAGTTGTGGTATCTTTCTTTTTTCTGCTTTTGTCTTTTGTTTTCTATTCATTTTCGTTCCAATTTTTGCCTTTATATTTTCTTATTTGTTTTTTTATTTTATATCCTGTACATTATTTTAATTATATATATATATATGAAAGGGATATAATTTAGTTTAAAAATAATTTAACATAAGAAAATATGTATCTTTCTTTCCATTTGTTTCTTTCTTTGATTTTTTTCTTATTTGTTTTACTTTTCTTATAAATTATTTCTAATTAATTATATATGAATTGGGTATATTTTTTTGTTATGAAATAGTTATTAAATAAAATTATATATATATATAAGTATTGTAATATAATTAAAATTACACATAAATTTCCTATTATAGATATATTAAAACTTAGAATTGCATTATAATAATAATAAACATATAAAGTATGAAAAAATGGATAATTTTTTTTATGAACTAAGTAATCAATAATCTAAGTAGTGAGTCACATTGATAATTAGTCAAACCCATTCAAATTCATCTCAAATCTAAGTAATTTCATCAATCAATAATCA
>JAULKM010047829.1:0-12872 GCA_032355605.1 Rubia tinctorum
TGTCCAATTTTCTTACAATGAGAACAATACAAAGGCAGGTTATCATACTCGATATTGTATTTTTCATTCTCAGCTATAGAATCTAACCTGATGAAGCCTGTCACTTGTGTCTGGAGATAAACCTCAACACAGAGCTTCAGAGTTGATGGCCTTGTGAGTCGTTCTGTTGCCAGATCCATCTTTATAAGCTTTCCAATTTGATTGTCGATTGCCTGGATTGCCTCGACATTATAGTAATACAGCGGTACATTGCGAATTGTGATCCACGCCGGTACAATGGATGATTCCGTGTTGGGCTTGAAATAAGGAGTCCACCTCAAAACTCTCATATTCACTCCATTGAAGCACCAAATGGCTTTCATCCAGCAGCGCTAGAAATCCTCCTTGGCTTGAAACCGAATTAAGATATTTTTGAAGTTAATAACCCCCATTGATAACCTCCAGTAAACCCTATCATCTTGAAATCCTACTCAATGCGTTCCATCGGAGGTCTGCCTCTTGGAAAATTCCCAATCAAAGCATTTTTGTAGTGGGCTGGTAGTTCGGTTATCTCTTCCGATGTGAAAAGGGCTGAGGGCTCTCCTTTGTAGTTCGTAATTGAGTTAATTTGGGTGAATGGAAGAGAGGTGGATATCGGTGGATTCTTGGTTTGAAGTACTTGGGAGAAGCTTTTAGGTTGCTGGGCTGTCATGACGGCGGAGACTACGTAGTCGATCAGAGCTTCTGTGGTGGTGGAAAGGTGTTCGAAAAAAAGAAATCTGTTGCGGTGGTGAAGTAACCGTTTGCGGTGGCGATGTTTCAGAGAGAAGCGAGAGAGAAAAGATGTATGATCTGATCATTCTTACTCTAAATGTTAAGTTAAAGCGTGCGTATTAATTTCGGGAGTATAATTATTTTTATTAAGAATTATGAGTTACTGTAGTCCTTTAAGTGGTCATTGTGCATGATCAGGATAGACTGATAGACTATAGACATAACTAGCTAGCTAGGTCGAGATATCGTATACTCCATCATTGTATAATTGTGGTGTTTTGCTATACTCCATATATTTAATTGCTACTATATTAAGGTCGGCAATGAGTTGCGATTAGAAGATTCTTCCTGGCGGAAATAGGAATTGATCAACATTAATTTCCACAAATTGTCGTGTGTACCATCATCATCATCAAGAAAAAGCAGAGATTCTTTTGTGCCTTCGGCTCCGTTTTGGTAACAAGATTTTCGGCAGTTCAGAGTATTGATTTTGAACTTGAAGTTGAGCTTGGGTAAAATTTTCTTTTTAAATAGCTGAATTTGGGTAACAACATTACCAGAAAACTAGCCTTTACTTTCGATTTTTTACCTGCAAATAATCGAGATAAAATATTTATTTACCTCAATTATTTCTTTAGTTGAAATAAAAATTGTCATTTACATCAATTATAAATTAACCGATATAACAGGGTATACTTTCTACCTCGTTTGATTGATAACTGAGGAAGAAAGTTTATTAAACCGAAGTAAAAAAGTTTGGCCGACATGTGTACAGTGTTGTCCCAGATTGTGAAGAAATGATGTGATTGCTGATGTCGAAATCATTAGCATTAAGATCGATGGCAATTTAAGATAGTGACAATACTTAAAGAACCCCCCTATTACACCGATATTTTGGTACATAGGCACCGGTAATTCGATCCCCCGGACTATCAGTGCATGAGTATGGGGGTGCTGAAATGTAGTTAGAAAGGCATAATGCAGTTAGTAAATCAAAACAAATCTGCAAGTACAAATCTTTAAAAAACAATCAAGGGGTTCGAGCACAAACCCTAAATTTTGGTTCTGGAGTCCATCAGAGAGAAAATATTTTCGAAAAATATTATTATGAATGATAAAATCTCAAAAAAGTACAAAAGTTCCTTAAATACTATAATAAAACATTGGAATGATAAAAAGAAAATTTGGAATTAAATCTAAAATAAAAAATTGAGAAAACAGTTAAAAATAGTAAATTGCTGTTTTGAACCCTTAAATTGCAAAAAAACACCGTGTAGACCTTTGAAGTTGTAGTACTTGTTGATATCATTCCAAAGGCACCGACCTTGCCTGATTCTGACTCCGGACGCAAAAGTTATGCTCAAAACCGTTTTAGACCTTTGCGGCGATCCATCGCTTCTTCAATTTTCGTCACCATTTGCCCCGCATCAGTCTCCTCCACCTCCGAAAAAATGAGACCCTGAGTTTTCTTCAGAATAGAGAATCTCATCCTCATGATACTCATAAATATCAGCCATATTAAAAGTATTGGAAATACTCATAGTATCCGGAAGAGGTACAACATAAGTATTATCATTAATCTTTGGCAACAACTTAAATGGACCGTACTTACGTAGTTTGAGCTTACTGGTACGTACCAACTGGGAACTGCTCCTTGCATAAGAATGCCATCACATCACCACCTTCCTTGAAAACCTTTAGCCTCATATTCTTATCAGTAGCCTAAACGAGCCTTGACGAATTCCTTGGTCTCCACAATATCCTTAGCCAAATTTTCTTTCGACTTTCTAACTCCCGGGACCTTTTCCAACTCGACCAAATCCACCACATGCTTCAGAATAGTTTTATAAATAAGAGAAAATATAGATTTTCCAGTAACTTAATGCAATACACAAGCAAATTTGACCTGAGGCAACGCCAAATCCCAGTGCTTTGACTTCTCAACACAAACACTACGAATGATATTTTCCAATGTTCCATTCGTTACCTCAGTCTGTCCGTCAGTTTGGAGATGGGCTGTAAAGCTCTTATTCAAAGTAGTATCAAACATCCGCAATAAAGTAATTCAAAAATTACTAAGGAATTTTGTATCCCTATATGATGTGTGGATATAGGAACTCCATGGAGGCGAACAACTTCTCAAAAAAAAGTTTCGCAATATTGGACACATGAGCAGTGTTCTTGCATGCAATAAAGTGCGACATCTCAGAAAACTTGTCCACCACCATGAACAAAGAATCTACACCACATTGGGTACAAGGCAACCCCAATACAAAATCCACATACAAGTCTTTCCAAATATCTTCAGGAACAGGTTATGGCCTGTAAATTCCAGAGACTGACCTTTCGTAATATGGCAGACATAACACTTCTTGACAATGGTGCTCACGTCCCTCTTCAAATGCAGCCAATAATACCTCTCCTCCAAACTAGCATTGGTCTTATCTCTCCCCGAATGACCACCAAGATCGTCTTCATGTAAATCCCGAATAATTTCTCCCTCAACAAAGAGTAAGGGATGCACAACTGATCTCTTCTGAACAGATAGCATCACGAACAATAAAATCCGTACCATTAATATTTCCCTTCTTACACTTCATCCAAATCTCCTAAAATTCAACATCTTCCTCATACAGCTCCTTTAGACTTTCAAACCCAACTATCTCCTGTGCCAAAGTAGTCAACAAAGAAGCACTCCTATTCAAAGTATCTTTCACCTTATTCGACCTTCCTGACTTATGCTAAATAATGAAATGAAACATTTGAAGAAAATTGGCCCATGAAGGATGAATCTTATTAATCATCTTATGGCTATGGAGAAACTTCAAAACCTGATGATCAATGAACAAAATGAACATTATCTGAATCAAGTAATGCTCTCATTATCTTGGAGTTCTAAAAATAGCATAGAAATCATGCTCATAACTTAAGCCGAGCCTCTGTTAGTTTCTCAATGAAAAACGCCACTAGCCTTTTCTCCCGAGATAGTACAGCCCCGATCCCTACGCCACTAGCATCATATTCAACTTCAAAAACCTTATCAAAATCAACCAAACCTATACGGGTGTAGTATACAGTTTTTCCTTAATCAAGGCAAAACTTTGCTCCTACTCACGACCCAAATGGAATTTTCCTTTCTTTAAAAATTCAGACAGGAGAAGTCATATAACTGAAGTTTCGGATGAAACCTCTATGAAACGTAGCCAGACCATGGAAACTACGTACCTCCGTTACAGATCAAGGTGTTGGCCATTTGCGGATAGCACACACCTTATCATTATTAACTTGAATCCCATCTTCACCAAAAACAAAACCTACAAAAAGCAACTTGTTGGTGCTGAATGTACACTTTTTAAGGTTAATGTACAACTGATATTCGAGAAAAACCAGTAACACTTGCCTCAAATCCTCTAAATGCTCCTGTTTGGTCTTACTAAAGATCAGGATGTCATCTAAGTAAACCACCACAAAAGAACTAATGAAAGAGCCTAAAACCCAATCCATCAACCTCACGAAGGTACTAGGGGCATTGGACAACCCCAAAGGCATCACCAACCACTCATAAAGTCCATCCTTGTTTTGATAACCATCTTTCACTCATCTCCAGGACTTATACGAATCTGATGATATCCACTTAGAAGATCAATCTTTGAAAACACCTTAGAACCCGCTAACTCATCAAGCATGTCCACCAATCGAGGAATCATAAATATATAGTTAATAGTAATCTTGTTAATCGTCGTACTATCAACACACATCCGCCACTAATTTCCCTTGTTGGGAACAAGAAGAACAGGAACCGCACGAGTACTTATACTCTCACGAATGAACCCCTTCTTCTGGAAGTCTTCGATATGTTCCCTCAGATTATCATTCTCCTGTTTGCTAATACGATAATGTGAGAGGTTTGGCAAGCTAGCACTAGGAACCAAATAAATCTGATGCTTTATATCCCCTACAGGAGGTAACACACCTGGAACTTGGTCACTAGTTAATTGCTCGAAATCCTCCAAAATCGTCTGCACTTCAACTAGAATTGGTGCCTCCTCCTTTTCAGCAATCAACAACCCTTTATCACCACGTGATAGAAATAGTTGGCTTCAACAACAGCCTCTTAAATTTCCTCTTCACCTCATATCATAACAAGAAAATTTAACTGCTTACTTCCTCTAACACTATCAAAACGCTGAACACAAGCCATAGTCATCTTATGCCCTCCCCATGAAAACAATATGATGTTGTCATGCCCCTTCTTAGTAACTTTATTTTCAATATGACAAGGCCTTCCAAACAGCACATGAAACACATCCATATCCAATACATTACATATAACGGTTTCCCAGTAATACTTCTCAATTGAAATAGGAACACTATAACTGAACGTCACCTAAACCTAATTACCCTTACTAACCCAACATAAGGTATAACATTTTTATGAGGCTCAGTGGTTAAATTCATATATTCAACTAACTTTGCAGAAACAACATTTTCAGAACTGCCATTATCCACAATTAAATTGCCTAACTTTTTAATAATTGAATTATGGGTTCTAAAAATATTCTTACGCTGCCCTTTATCCTTGGATGAAAATGGGATCCATTGTAACACAATACTGACCTTCTTAGTTGCCTCCTCTTCGACGAACTTTGCTCCTTCATACTCATCTGCTGCATCATCCTCGCCATCTTCTTTTAGAAGAGCCACTGTCTTCGATGGGAAAATGTTCGACATATGGCCTGCACCATCACAACGAAAACACTTTTCACCTCGTGACTTAGTGTATGGATTTGTACGTATCTACATCGGTGCACTAGCTGGGAACACTCTCTTATCTTGTGAGCCACCTAAACTGCCACCACCAGTACCAAGGTTGGATTACTTGGTTATCACGGTCTTCTCCTTACTTCCAGACGACTTGAAATTGCTTTGTGGATGAAACTTTTGAACGGAAGAAAAACAACCACCTCCGCTACGAGGGAAGTTCTCCATAATCTCTTCGTTCATAGGCAAAGTGTAAGCCTCGTTCAGAGTCCACACTGTCTGTAACTCAATCTTATTTTGAATCGAAGGTTTCAGGCCACTAACATACCTAGCATCCTTCTGATTCTCAGACTCGCTAAGATCAATGCGTTCAGTATAATGTATGAATTCAACCGTGTATTCCAGAATTGACCTCTTTCCCTTGGAGTATTCAATGTACACCTTGTGAGTATTCAATGTACACCTTGTAAAGAATCTGCTCATAATAAGCAGGCAAAAATTGATCCAGCATCATTTGCGTCATCTTTGTCTATGATCTGATCTGATTCTTGTTTCTCTTATGCCTTAAGTCTACTAGCCTGTCCCAACACACAACAACCATACTCTTCAACCTAACCACAACCATCTTGACTTACTTGTCCTCAGGAATTTCCAAGACCTTGAAAAATAAATCCAATTTTATCTTCCAATCTAGAAACTCCTCTATGCCTATAGATCAATAAAATGAGGGGATCTTGTTGATAACCGCGGTTTGTCCCAGTTCCAATGATGTTACTTCCCCATCCGAACAAGATGAATAATTAACTATATTCTTCCCCTTTGGATTCATCCTAGCTGATCACTCGCCATTGTTCAGATTCTCCACCCCATTGACAATGTCTCAATCTGCCCACTGAAAACCGAAAGTGCAACGGTAATCGCCTCCTCTTTCGCCTTGGTTAATGGTTGATCACTCATCATGAATTAATGGAAAAGGTTGGGAAAAAGCCTGCTCTGATTCCAATTGACACAGTTAGAAAATCAAAAGAGATCCACAAGTATGAATCTTTGAAGAACAATCAAGGGCTACAAACAAAAACCCTAGGCTTTTGTTCTGGAGTTTACCAAAGGGGAAATATTATTATGAATGATAAAATCTCAAAATAGTACAAAAGGTCCCTAAATACTATAATGAAACCCTATAATGATAAAAAAGGAAATTCAAAATAAAATCTGAGATAAAATAAAATTGGAAAATAGTAAAAAAATTGTAAATTGTCATTTTGAGGCCTTGAATGAGCTGAAATGGCCAAAAACAATACCCTACATCATGGTGTAAAGGTGACTAAGGTGAGATTAATCGAGACAGTTCCAACGGCACTGGCCTGGCCTAATTCTTACTCCAGACGCAAAAGTTATGTTCAAAACAGTGTCAGGCCTTTGCGGCGATATATTGTTTCTTCAATCTTTGCCGCCATTAGCTCTGCATCCAAGCACCAGTAGAAAAAATTGGTGCTTGTTATTTATAACCAGAAGTGGTTACTAATACCGGTGCCGATATTTTTTCAGCGGTAGTTGTCTATATCTAGCACCAGTAAAACACTACTGACGCTTGAATGAAACAGACTAGCACCGGTTGATCGTTAGCGGTTCTTGTTGTAAAAATGATGTCCTGTGCCATTAATTTTGAGCATTGGTTCCCATCAAGCACTAGTATAAGAAATAAATTTTGGTGCTTGATATTAGATGGGTGTAACAGTTCCAACACTTGTATTGTAACAATATATCAGTTCTTAGACTAAAGAGGATCTAATTTTCCAGCATCGGTATTAAATTGTATCAGTGCTTATTTTTTCCAGCAACGGTTCATTATCTGAAAAACCATTGCTGGTTTTGTTTTACATTTTCAATGCTCTTTTTAAAATTTTTCTGGCCTATCCTGGATTGAAACCCGGGGAAATATAATAGAACAAACTCAGAATAGCCACAACACGGAATCTAAAAACATGATTAATGCTAACTAAGAAAAAGTGATTAAGTTAAAAACTAAACAATGATAAAAACATAATCCATCCACAAGAAAAGTTTCTAAACAAGTAAATTTGTATGAAATAACATATTTATCCTCAAATATATTGTATGATGTGCATAGAAGCCTTGCAATTTTTGAAATATACATCCATCCATGCATGACACCATCTCTCTGCTACAATTTCTATCTCCTTTCCATTGGAGGCTATTTTTTGGAGGAATTTCTGTTGTGTAGAAAACAAGCCTATGATCAATTACGTGAAAGTATTTAGTAAATAAGCTGAACAAATGTTTAATTTTTAATTTTCAACCTACCTTTAGATTATTTGTAGAGGTAGTTTTGAGCACAAGTTCTTCCATGTACAGGACAACATTGTACCCACATTCCTAACCGCTTTTCGGAAGTCAGTACTGCAAATAAAAAAAATTGGCATAAATTTAATTGTATCAAGTAATGTTTGAAATGAAGAGACTCTTTGATTGAATTACTTACATCAATGTTTGTGATTTTCCAGGTGTAATCTGGGGATGGTTCTATCTTCCTCTTGTCCCTTTGATATTTGCATGCTATCCAGGTAATGTTTAACTTTGAATGGTTATGTCTCTTAAACTTGTAGATGTTAAAATTAGTACAATGAAAGGAACAAAAAATACCTGGAAATGATCTTATTTTCATTAAAGTTGTGGCATTTGATTCCTCCAGTCATCGAGTCAATGGTAAAAAATTCCTATGTACTAGGACATATGAGTACTAAGTAACAACGATGGTTGAATTGAAAAGAAAGTAGAACATTAATGAATTTATTAAAGGGCTATAATTTTTTGTAATTGAGAAAAATTGAAAAGTGTGATTTACCTTTTAATATATGGCACCACATAACTCTCAGCGTCATTAGCAAGCAGGGTATCTACAATGGCTTTAGCACGAACTTTGACTTCTGCAATCTTGATCTCTGCAGTACAAAACAAACTGAATGCAGCTATTTTTTGTTTTGAATACTTGGTCCCAAAGGTGTCTTGACGAATAGCATTTGTTAAATTATTAAACAAATCAGCGTATAACTAAATACACTTTATGTGAAAAAGTAAACCTTACCCCATCCACACATATCTTTGTGAGTTCTCTAGCCAAGAAATAGCAATGAAGTTGTCAGGTTTGTTTCCGAACTACACCATATCCTTGATAAAACAACCACTCTGATGTTTTGTGCTAAAAGTTGAAGGTCAGAAATGGGGAAAAAAACCACATTTCTCGACTCTTGCATGCTCTTAACAAACTCGTTGCAGTATTTGATGTACTTGTCAATGTTGGGATATGCCTTGAACGTGCGCTTGTTGTTAATACGAAATTGATTAATAGCACGAAAATTAGGCAAAAATATAAAATAAGGTGCAAGATGTATGTGATTGAGAATTAACAGTCTTAATGGCCTTTCATGCCAAAATTGTTGCTTCGATGGATGGAAGGAGCTGCTTGATCCGGACTGTTTAGGAGTTGACGCTTGTACAAAAAAATATTTGAAGTCGAACAAATCTTAATCAAAAATTAAACTTTAATAGATGTAGTAATTAATTGTACTTATTACCTCATTGTTGCTGACATTAAAGCAATAAAATTCATCGTTCCGGGGCAGACCGCCTTCAAAGTCATTTGGCTGGGGATCATCTCCAAGTCCGGCCAAAGACATCGTCCAATCTAAACCACTCCCCAAAACATCTCCCACGTCATTGAAATGTTGCTTGGAAAATGGAAATCTAACTCTTGGATGGTAGATTGGATCGTACACAAGGATGCAAGCTACTAGACCACATGATTTCTCGCACCGCCTAGATTTCTGTAGCAATGCTTTAGCAACCCTCCCCCTTGTCCCTCAAGGCTCTTGTTGAACAAGGTGACGACCTCACCATCCTGTTACACACTGTGATAATTTAAGCAGTCTAATTTTTTTTCATGTAAAAGAAAATGATAAGAAAATCATTATAAGTAACTATAATGCATATTTATCTCATAGTCTTCTTCTTCGTCACTCGGGGGATCTTGACCCGAGTCGCTATTGCCGGTTGATACAACTACCATGGTATTCTCAATGGACCTCTTCGGGTCCTCATGGCCTTCAGGAATATTTAGGTCGCCTCCTGCCACTATTCCCTTAACTAACTGGACAAGGTAAGCGACCATCGCCTTGACAACTAGCTGATCTTTGGTAGGTTTCTTGACCTCTTTTTTTGGACAAGGTACTGCTGTCACACTTGCTTCTTGCTATGCCTTGGATAGCAACATCATCTGGCAGTTGGGACTGAATACCTTTGTAGCAACTATGGTGATCTCTCTTCTCGGTGAATTTTATCGCAATGTCCTCACCCGGGCCCAACTCTAGGGTTCCCTTCTCTTTATCCTCGTTCATTTTCAAATGCGGTTCATATTATTGTGTTAGTAATAAAAATAACCATTTAATTAAATACATAACTTAAATGAATTGGATACTTACAATATCCTTTGTGATGACCTTAACTTCTAGGGTTGTATAATGATATGCCCTCCTGGAAATTCTTGAAATCGATCTTTGTTCGATCTTTTCTTGTGTGTATCTCTGGTCCCTTAGATTATTTCTCTCCTTTTATTTTAACTTCTTGATCTGCTTCTCCTTTGTAGCCATATTTCCCTTTAGTCTGGTGTGGTGGGTGTATATTTTTCTTTGATTCGGAACCAGCCCTCTTTCTTTTTTTCTGAAAAACAAATTAAATAGTTGTTCACACAAAAATTAGTTGATAAATATTGAAATATTATTTATGAAATCATGTCAGAACTTAACATCATTTCCTCGATTTTTCTATATTCCTCGTATTTCTTCCACTCACCCTCATCCATCTATGTGTATTTTTCCCATGCCTTTTACTTTGGAACTTTGGCGCTTGGCATGTAATGTATGTAATTGTTCGCCTCCTTCGATTTCCAATTACAATGTTCATCGGCAGCCTTGCCGACAACATTCTTCCTTAACCGTCTCCATTGCTCTTCAATCAATTTTGTGTCATACTTGAAACATGTGTGCGACTAAAAATTACAAAATATCTATATTAAGGGCAAGAATATATAGTTTTACAGAATCAATTAGGATATACTAAGTAGTATGATGTTGTTTTTTTACCTTTATGTCTCTCTATGCCTCGTCTTTCACACCTAATAGGACATTAGGCATGTGTATCAATGTACCAAATCTGACCCGCCTAAAAAATGCGTAGTTGCAATATGCGGTACATGTGCTCAAATTATTTTCACATACCATCTCACCATCAACTTCCTTTAAAGCGACGAGGACAAGGTATCTTTCCTCGGCTAAACTGACCGACTGCCACGTAGCCATCCCTCATTCTATACACCAAGTGGCAATCTCAAATTTAGCAAACGCATTCCCCTGACGTCTGCTTGCCTTGGTAAAGGTCATCATTCCTCAGATTGCGAAGGGGGTTATCCTTGATATCTTCGTCGTTCTCTTTGGTAGCACATGTTGCACCTGCTCCCTCCGGCTCAAATTGAATCTTGAGGTGTATCCCAAGTGGAACATTCTCTTGTTCACCTTCAGAAGAAAGTTCTTAGTTCTTCACACTTGGTTTTTTGGATGGAGGACCGGTCCTCTTCCTTTTTCCAGCCACTTTTTATTTATTTAGGAGTCATGTACATATGAAATGGAAATGGATATGTTTATAAATAACTAACATAAAAAATTGCAAAACTAACAAGAAATCAACATCAATGACCAACAACAAAACCGATGCACATTGATATCGAATACATCAATTTACAAGTTCTTAACTAATAACTTTCTTATTACAAAACAAAATATCATTAAAACATGAGTTGAAATTTATGACAATTGTCCACCAACAAAAGAGATTAATGCCATTCGAGGACCAAACCCCTTTCCAAGATCAACTATATCTCACACATTTTAGAACAAACATTTCAACATCACATAGTGAACTATATATCTCATAAATTTTTGAATGAACACTTGAACATGACAAAGTAAACTATATCTCATACATTTTTTAACAAACACTTCAACACAACACAATAAACAATATCTTATATATTTTAGAACAAACACTTCAACATCACACAATGAACTATATCCATGCATTTTGGAACAAACACTTCAACATCACACAACGACCTATATCTCATACATTTTAAACCAAACACTTGAACATCACAAAACTAGATATATCTCATACTTTACAAACAACATGTTGGCCACGGTAATTGTGAAGGGACAACCCTAAATAACTTAACATTAAAAAAGCTTCCTTCAAACATTTTATCAAACACATACTATTTCATGTGCATTTCATGTAATGTAAAGGAAGTTAGGGTTTGTACACAACAAAAAATGTAGGAATGGTTGAAGTACCTTTGATTTATTGAGTTTGTAATCGGGAGGAATGTGACTCCGCCGACGCCGAGTAGAAAATGTGGAGAAATGTGCTTCTAAGATAAAAAAAAGAGGGGTTTTAGGGGTTGATATATATGGTGGATTTGAGGAAGTGAAGAAATGGAGGTTGAATGAGGAGTTATGGCAGTGTATACCATTGGTATTGATCGAATTGAAGGAGGATAAACCGTTTGGAAGATGTTTTGGAAGAGAAATCGTAAACTTTATGCGAGGAATGCGATCGGCCGTGTTTAATATACGGAGATCCAGCACTGGTACTTATATCCAACATATCGGTGCCTAATATAATTCTAGAATATTGTAGGAAGGGCGAAAATATTCTAAGTACACAACACTAGTATAATATCGTTGCTGCTGCATGAAATACTGGTTCTTATTACGGTTAAGGCAGCTGCGTACAACTGCTATAAGTAATAATTTTTTCCAGAATGAATGAAATTACTTTAAAAATTATCTAAATGTGGAGCCCCGGTATTATAATAGGTGCTAGTTCTTAAAATACCAGTGCTTGATATTTTTAAAGCAGCTTCTCAAGACTACTGAAATTAAGTGTAAAAAGTTGGTTAAGTACACAGCACCGAAATTAAAACTTGTACCCCACATGAGAAAACCGGTGCGAGTTTATTTCAATTAGGATGAACATGATTTTGGCCGTGTGTCATTTGGGCGGGAAATATGCTTTCCAATAAAGCACTGGTATATATACTATAGACCTATGGAAAAGTCTCAAAAATTTGAATTTCCCACCCAAGTTTAGCCAAAAGTTTGTAATTTTGAAAGCCCACCATGAGCCAGATATGGTTTTCTCCAATGAAAACCGGTGCCTTTGTAATCATCAATATTTAGCAATATTTGCTTTATTGGCAACGTGGGGGGGGGGGGTATTTTTTTGGT